>JAAGNO010019612.1:33103-44576 GCA_033439905.1 Ceryle rudis | reverse complement strand
TAATTATTTTTTAATTTTAACATAATTTTTTCTTATTTTGCCCCTCATGAGCTGTAAGTGTGAGCTCAGCTCAAGCCATATCTTTCAGAGGGGCAGGAAATACCTCCCCCCCAGTTTATATTAAAGAAAATTCCCCAATCCTAACAGCTTTAATACTTTCCTACCCTCCTGCTACTTAGTTATTTTTGAAATTCAACGATTTTTAAAGAGCTACATCCTCATGAGGCACCAGAAAGAAAAAAAAATAAAAGGAAAAATGTTCCAGGATAAAAGAAAAATCTATTTCTACTCGAAGATTAAGTCCGAGTCCGTGTTCATTAGTGACAGGAACTTAAGTAGAGGCATTAATTCTACTTAATTTCATCGCATTTTTCTAATGCCCATAGAAAGTTTTTACCGTAGTTTGCCGTCATGAGTAAGCGTACGGAAGCGTGAAACTAGAGACCTGAATTAAAGGACAATCTTACCTACTCAAGTACAATAAGTGATCAGATAGAGGGTCTGGAAAATAGCAGAGGCCTCACACCAAAAGGGGATAGGCTCCTAAACACACGCAACAAGAGCTCTTGAAGATAAAATTCCTCTGGTTCTCAACTTGCTTTATTTTCCACAATGGCCAGCACTTTTCAGACTATCACTCCTGCAGGGCTGAAGACTGGTGCTTCATGACCACCACTCGGGGAGACAGAAGGAATGCCCTTCCCTTGGAATGAGCCACTGCCTCTGCGAGGATCCCACTCTTGATTAGCTCAGGGAATGGGCTCAAATATCCTGCGCTTTGCTGCCAGGGACCATCAGGCCAGCTCTGATTTATAGCTTTCTCTTTGCAGTTTTATGATACAAGAATGTTCACTTGTAATTACAACAGCATTTTGTTGGCTCCCTGCCTTCAGCTGGGTATGCACAACACCATATCATTCATTCCAGCCTTTTTATGTCAAGACTCAAAATTTGAGAAGAAAAGTGTATCAAAAGATGCTGCAGATCTTGCTGCTCCTCAAAGAGGGGACTTGTACATATTTGCTGGGGGATACACGTGACCAGCTCAATAGGAACTTAGCAGGGCTGGTCAAAATTCTTCCACGGGAAAACACTAAACCAAGAAACAAACCTTTTTATGAGAATATATCAGTTTTGAGAAAAGCCCTTCTAGGTCCAAGATAGACTCTCCAGTCAAAATATCGCAGTCAAATGCCATACATCACCACCAGGTTAAAGGCTCTGCTTGGTGTGGCACATTCATATACTTGTTGGTTCTTCTGTGTGGGGGGGAAAAAAAAAAAAAGAAAAATTCAAGTTCATTTCAAAGTAAATGAAAATACTTGAACTCTTGATGTGTTTTGTGGGATTAAAAAAAAAAAAAAAAAAAGGCTGTTTCATTCAAAAGGCAGCAAGTCTGCCACTAACCTGCTGTGTGACCTTGGAGAACCACTTTAACTCAGTCTTTTTCAGATGCAGACTTAGCTCCTGGCTCGGAGAGCATCGAGCGATACATTTCCATCACCGGTGGTGTAAATTTGATGATGTCATTTTCAGCAGGAGCACACAGTTCTTCAGAGGAAATTCCAGGTATTTTAGATACCGTTTAATAGTTAACTATCAAATAATTCCCAAGTCTTTTAAACAAAGAATACTTCTGGGCTAGCGTAATTTATAGAGCCGTATAAAGTCCCATTTGAAGTGGCTGTGATTAAGAAGAAATGTTAAGCTTCGATTTTTCTCCTAAATGAGATAAGTTTAAAGCAAATAAACTGCAGCTAGGATTTTAGCTGGGAGCTGAAATAAAGGGCACATTTGTTCCTGGTCACTGAATTTTTAACCTGGGTCTGTTGCTCCTGCTGTTAAGCTACTATACATTCCTTACTAGCCGTAGCATCCAGCAATCCCAACTTGCAGTGTTTGAAATTAGAGGTGAACTGCAGAATAAAACCACGTTTGGGGGACAGCTAGTGTAGAGCAAGTGCCACATATGCTGACAGAAGGCAGTAGCTGAATGGGTTAATTTTTTAAGAGAGGACTTCTTCCACAGATTTTTATATTAGATGTGTAAATTCCAACTTAATATCTGGAAAACCTGGGAGATGAATCTGCTGGGTAAAACGCAAAGCTGTACTTTGTCTAGCCCCTTGGTACATGAGAGGGGAGGTTGAGCCTTATGCTTGGATATAAAAATATCTTTCAAGTGTCCCAAAGTTTGCTTTTATTATACAGCAAGGAGGAAAGAAAACACACTAGTTTTCTAGCACAAAACAAAGCTATACTATTTCTGGCTCCTGTATCCCTTTTGAAGTTTATATTCAGATAATTTTTATATATATATTTAAGTTAAAATGTTTTAACCTGCCTTTTTGGTTATGTTTGGTTAATACAGGAGCAGTACCATGACTTCATCACTGGTTCTCCTTTTACCTCCAAAACCTGCGAGGGTACTTGGGTATTTCCTAAAGGTGAAATAAACCCTAATCTTTCTTCAGTGACTCATCACTCCAGTGATCAAGTTAGATGACAGCATCGCAGAAAACTCTCATAACAGACATTTTTTTCCCCTGCCAAGTCCCTTGCTGCTATTTTAGATACAAACTCAACCACTTCCTTAGCCAACGCATGTTGAGGTGAAGAATTAATCTTCACTTGCAATCAGTATCAGCTACATTCCTATTCATTTTGTGAAGTGGCAGGTGTCATTTTTATTGGTTTATTTTAAGTTTTCTACTGCTTGCTGCTCCCCTTTTTAATGGAAAGGCCAAATCTATCCTCGTTTTCAGCTCCTACTGCTGTTTCTATGTTGATTTCAGCAGGAATTGTCTCTGTGTGCACCTGGATTTGCTCTACGGTCACTATCTCCTACTTCTGGCTGATACTGCAACACAGGTAGAAAGATTAAAAAAAAAAGGGTACTAATAATGTGGGTGCTTTCAGGCATCTCCATGAATGCCGTTCTGCATGCTTCTCTGGTAAGAATGGTACACATCAGGTACTACGGAGCTCAGAAAGTGCTTCGAGAGAGACATTAACAAACAGGAACAGCATTCCTTCAACAATTCTGACTTATTAAATTCAGGGCCCTCTCCAACTGGCAGCTCAGCAATGCAGACAATCCTTGACTGATTAACTGAGCTCTGCAGCTATGGACCTGCTTTTCCTCCCTTTACAGTCACGGTCAAAAATAGAGATAAATGTCCAACAACTTTGCTGAACAACTGTCTTTTAGTCTGGAAGATCTGCTAACGGCTATTTTATCATTTCATCCTAGCATCTATTATTAAAATCCATTAACCACAGCTGTCAAAAAGAGCTTATTCAAAATATTGCTAGTTACAAAATAACCCGTCAGGGTTAGAGTCAATAAAGAATTCAGGTGCTTACAAAGCAGGTGCTGTAAGAGCAAAGTGTTAAATGGCACATCATGGAATAAAATCAAAGGTCTACAGTTAAGTACTCAGGGGTTTTTAATTCAGTCTTAAAAGGACAGATGGGTCTCTCCGAAGAATGACCCAAGAAAGCTACACGCTGAGTATGGAGCTACCTGCAGGCAATGAGGTACTCCAAGCCCAGAAGCAAACTGCTGCTCCTCTCTGGAGTTCAGCTGCAAAGCCAAAACCATCACACACAGAGGAGCCAGCAGCTTGGTCAGCTGGTGTCTGCAGATGCACAATCCTCTCCTCAAGGCAGCTGGGTCTTCCATCTCTTCTACAGGCCTGAGGAGCTTTCACTGAAGAGATGACCACTGGAGAAGCAGGGAGGCAAGACTCCCCTTTTTTTTGTCAACAGCAGGGATGTGACAATACTTGTCCAGAGTACCAGAGATAGAGATTTGAGATTTCTTAGGTCAACAAACCAGACGTCCCACCTCCTGTGTGATAATCTAACCTCCAGGATCAGTGATAAGGAATATTCAACCGCTGCAGAAAAAAATAACTCAACATTCAGAAAGATGACTCCATGGGCTAATGATGACAGCAGTTACTGAGCTATCCTGAGGATCATCCCACGTTCCCTAGATACTTTCTGTTCTTTAATTTAACACTAAGTTCAGAAGGGATGAAAGCAGGAACTGCAATCCAGCATTTTGGCATTTCAGTGGCTTCTTTAATCAGCAGGATGTGAGGATGTTCACCCTTTCTCTGGGCAGTCCTGAAGTATTTTAAGTTTTTGGTAAGCAGTGGCCCTGGTTATCGGGGGGAAGGGAGATAAATAGCTGTACTTGCATTTAGGCAGCCTCCTGTGACGAAGCACTATGAAGACCTTAAGGCTGTGGAAGGAGCAGCGTCCAAGTTTGCATTGCCTAAGTCCATGTAAAGCACAGAAACCACCAGCAACTGCTCCAACCACAGCAGAGAAGAAAAGCCATCAGGATGCTGTTCTATCCAACTTCTCCCCCCCCATATGAGGTATGTTAATTAATATACAGCTCTATAACAATCATCCGAGCATAATCATCATCCTTCACTACTCAGGCTCTCTTTACGCAAATGATTCCTATAAGCAAACCCTCCGAGAGGGTTTCCAGGATCAGGCTACAAGCAGTTTTATTCTGCCATGATAGAGTAAAATTGTTACTTAAAAATCAACATACTCCCAACGAAAGCAGAAATATGTAACTTAAATGGCAGTAGAGACTAGAGCATTATGCCCAGTCTCAGTTAGCTGTAAGAATTTAATACTTTTAGCTGCCACATAAACAATACAACCATAGCATGAAGGAAACACTAGCTTTTTAAGGCTGCTACCAGAAGCAGAGAAAATACACTCCTAGTCATGCGTTATTGTACAATAATATTCTTTAAGCACAAAAAAAAAAAAAAGACCTAATTGAAACCATGCCTGTGATAACTGCATGCTATCATGTTACAATAAAGAGAAGAGGAGATCAGACTTATTCCTCCTCCCTTCACAATGAAATCAGTATAAACAAATCATATAATGTTTGGACATCAAACTCCTGAAACAAAGAAACCTAGAAAATATCACTTAAAACCACCCACAGACTCCGCATGCTGGTCTGTGATTATACAACTGGAGAAGATCATCCAAACCGCCATGTAAACCAATGTCAGTCTGCAAATGATAGCACTGCAATGGTTCTAACAAAAAATAAAGCAAGTCCCAGCAACAGCCATCAGTAAGGAGTACTTCTGTGTTTATCTAGTCATTTTTCCCCATAAATGAGGACTACTTTTTTAAAAAACTCAGAGAAAGAAGAGGAGGTAATCCCCACACTGAAGATAAGAAGTCTCTTTTACGTCTCTACTAAACTGAAGCACACATCCAGATCAACAAGTCTGAGCCTGGGACCAACAGTAGGCCTCCTACTGCATCCCAGCGTCTATTGCATTTCAACCTGCTCCTCCATGAAAATCATTCTGTCCTCATTAATTGTTACGTAGGAATATTCACCCTCGTTTTTAGAAACATACACACCAAACAGCATCTCTCTCTCCTATGGAAAAGGGAGATGTACGCAATAAGAAAAAGATCAAATGCTGAAAACCTTCCGCTTCCTTCAGGAAAATACAGCGTTTCTGTATCATCTTTCTACCTCTGAACTGTAGTTTTTCCTCCTTGCCTGGCAGCCAGAAGCAAATTATTCTAGACCTGAAAAAAAACCCACATTTGCCTGTCTAGAAGAGATGCGAAAGAGTATGGCCAGCTCTGATGTCACCCTGAAAGCATAAACCTCTGGGTACTTCTGTAAGACACACAATGCTAAGGATGCTAAAGCAGTGGACTAACACACTCGCCCCGAGGTGAGGTCTGTGATCTACCCATTTTTCAGCCTGTTTCTACATAATTTAAGATCCTATAAGGCTGAAAAATGCTTTACTTAAATAAGAAGTAATGACACAAGCACATTCCCTGTCACAAGTGCTGTGAAAAGCAGTGGCATTTCTTTCTTTCGAGCTATGCTCTAAAGGAATCTGATCATTCAAACACGTATTTAGTAAAGAGACTCCATGAAAATCAGTTACTCCTGCAAATGGATTAATAATGTATATTTCCCTAACATCAATCTCATTCTTGTCTTTAAGCCACAACTGACCAAACTGTAACTTGCTATCAACAACGGGTATTAAACATATAAAAGAAAACAAAATGAGCAGTAACGAAGTGACAAAGCTTGTTAGTCTTCTCCAGTAAGGGTGCAACAATTAACACAACAGTAAATGAAATCAATCATTCAAATGCAGCAAAAAACAAACAAAAAAAATCTCTACAGATAAATAAAGGAAGAATGGTAGCTGACAAAACCTCAGCAATCTTGGAGGAAAAAAAGCCCCTAATCATTATTACACTTAGCAGACTCTGAAAGAAAACTTTATTAAGAAGATGGAAGAAAAAAAAAACAAAAACAAATTGAGATAAAATGATTAAATTGTGACTATTAAGAAAGTATCTTCTGCAGGCCTTTCCATAAAGTTTGTTCCCTCATACGGTCATATGTGCTTCTTACATTGCTACATTGATAGCATTTGGTCTTTTCTAGGTGGTATTTACAGTATCATGGCTGGCTAAAAGCTGTGCTACCAGCATCAGCGTTACCAGCAGTTGCATGTTGAGTTTACAACACGCTTCTACATGAGCAGTGCTTTTCAGGAAACATAAGGAAAAAAAAAAAGCCTCTCCTCGCTCTTCATGCTCAATAGCCCTCCTGTGTTCTAACTACTGCAGCGATTTCATCAAAGCTGGTCATATATGAAGAGCGAAAGTCAAAATTTCCCCAATATTTTGATGCATTTTCAAGATGCAATTTTAATTTACAGTGTTTATAATTGAATATAAATTACTGTGAATTCTAAAGGTAAACCACAAAAGTAAAAGTAGTACATTTTAAGATGCGTGTTCCATCAAAATGCAATTCCCACCCTTTTACTGGGGTAAAGGCAGGAAGGAGTTTCCAGCACATTGTCAGAATCGTATGCTGATCTTTTTTAAGTCCACAAATGTACACTACATATTTTAATAAACAACACGCTCAATTTGCCAATAATTTCTAAAAAAACCACAACCAAACGAACCCACAAACCAACCCCAAGCGCCTCCTTAGAACAGCTGCAGTGACCCAAAAACGGCAGAAAGCCTTTGCTATGCAGACCTTCCCAGCCAGCACCCGCCTTTCACAAGCACATCGTGCCCGCTGGGGTTTGGCCATGGAAGAAGAGGGCAGGAGCATGTGCATGACTGGTTCAATGAATAATACGTGGAATGATTTCTTTTGTTGCCACGCAGATGGCAATGGAGTTTCAGAGCTGGTTAGACGAGTGGAAAACAGCAGCTCCAGCCCCACGCCTCAGTCTCCCCATTGCACCACGGTGGAACTACCAAGGTTTTCTGATTCGGCAACAGGATCAAGCACTATCCTTGAAAAATTGAGTCCCTAAAGAATACAGTGCGCACATGCCGAACAACAGCTTACCATGTAGTCAGAGTTGATTGGTTTTGATGCACAGCAAAGTTTGGCAGGCAGAGGATCTGTCTGGCTTGTGGAAAGATAACATTTTCTATTGCTGTCCTGACAAAGGTCTTAATACGCTGCTAGACTAAAAAGAGCAAGCAACAAAAGCCCCGATTTCTCCTGAGGGGAAAAAAAAATATAAGCAAGGCTTCTACCTCATAAAGCACTGTGGAAAGTTCTACCTGAGAAGAGTTAGAAACTCCAGCCCTCTGCTTTCCCAGAGAAGCAGCAGCAGCACAGGGTTCCTAGCCTCCTTTCTGTCAGTCATTCATGTTTTTCACCTCAGCGGTGAAAAACTGGTCATCACAACCCTTTCACCGTTGAGCTGCTTCAGCCTGCGGGTCGATGGGGCTCACAGAGTCAATATTAGCCCTGGGCATCCAAAGCACAGGGTCTAATGGAAATGGAAGAAACAGGCTTCTCCCTCTAACATCCCCTAAGAAGAAAAGGGTAAGCAAAGTGTAAAGCGATGCTTGAGATCAGACAGAAACTTGTCTGTGATCTTCATCATGCAAATGACGGACTTAATCATGCGGTTTTCTCTTTGGAGAATGCTACCAGACAGGAGCAACGCGACAGCTGCGCTCTCATAAAAGCCAGTTTGGATTCCTGTATGCTCTTCAGTCCCGTACGTTGTTTTATTACTTTGCAAAAACTCCATACACCTGCACCGCTCAGCACTGAGCCCTTTATCTACTAAATCTGCCAGCACAGAAGCCCATTCAGCTGGTGGAATTGTTTGATGCGGTCACTCACTTACTACAAAGTGGGTTGAAAGCACAAACTTCTCCGGAGCCCACCGCTGCCGAAACAACCGTAGCGTTTTGCTGATGTGGGCAAGACCCAGATGAGCAAAGGCAATTTACAGCGTGCTTGAAAAATCAGTTACTTTTGAAACAAAGAAACAAAGTCCCTTTGTTCAGTTTTAAGACGTTTCTCGACTTGTACTACCCACTTCTCCCTTTCCCATTCCCAAGGAAGGTTCCATTAATCATCCCTCTAATGGAAACACTTGTCTGACCACCAAGCAGTGGATACAGGCATAAACTTGGGCATGCACTGAACGAGAAGCCCAAGGGAAGCCTAGCTGAAAAGTTTGGGAAAGCAAGGATGCCTTTTTAAAATAAACTTTGGAGAGGTCAGCAGGACAGCAAGGGGTCAGCACCAGGCAGCCAGTGGGTGGATGGCACAGGAGAAAGACAACAACACTTGTCATTAATTATATCTGTTGGAATGCTACACATTTTCCCCCCCAAGTGGTAGTACTCCAGACATCCAAGCACAACCTCTCCCACGTCCTACTCGACCCCAGGCAGGGCACATGCCAAGAAGCTTTCATACGCTAGAAGCCAAGAAGTAGCTAATACGAGCAGAGGTTAAAGAATTTAAATTGTCCCTCCACTTTTAATTATTTTTTTTTTCCCCCTCCTCTAGTTTAAAGTCATCCTCTCACTGTCTCCTCCACCAGTGAAACACACATTATCTCAGAGCTAAATTTGGCTAGATTTCCATGGCCAGCCTCACGCTAACAAAACTCTGCCTTTCTCTGGAGAGGAATAACTACTGGGAACTGAACTGCTGAGAACAAGAACTCCAACCCTAAAACTGATCCTGCAGGATCCCAATACCAGGTACCACTTACCCAGGTCTAGATGTATCTGACCTGCAAAGGTGTTTTCTCCTGTAAACGTTTTTGGCAAAGCATCTGCAAATGCCAGAGCTCATCACTACAAAGGATGCTCTTGCAAAACTCTGAACTATCCCTATTTATAAAGCTATCTGTTTCATAACCAGTAGTATCTTTAATAAACTTCCCAATAAATCGTCGATTGGAGAAGAAATGGATGGATTCTCACTTAACCCTGAACTCACCAAGGACGTAGTCAAAGTTTATTGCCTATTGTGAGCAGGAGGAGACAGGTATCTGGAGCATGATTTATCCTATCCTAAATAGATAGCTGGGGGGGAATCAACCTCTGGAAAAGCTTCTCTCTGTACTTTCACTGCAGAAGAACCCATAAAACCAGCTCAACCTAGAAGCATTGTAGGTGTGTGAAAGGTATGCAAGATGTTTTAGTGACAATATGGTTTATGAGGAAGCTTTGGGTATTAGAACTCCAGCATGGTAGTTATAAATCATAGCTGGTTTAAATCATGGAATGATATTATCTGACCACATTGTGAAAATTTCCACCCATTTCTGCCAAATGGCCTGAGGGGTCTTAAAATCGGCTTGTGGGGTTCTTTACGTGGAGAAAAAAAAGCAGAATTGGGCGAGGGTAGGTGGGAGGATCATGCTGAAGGATGGTAGTAGGGTGCTCCCTGTGCACTGCAGAGCTCTGCTTTGCAGCAACGGAGCTAGACAGAAATAACTTGAGTGAGATCGATCTGGATATGCTAAGCTTCGCTAACGAGTTCTGATTATTAAGTGGGCAAGAAGAGAAAAGCAAAGCTGCACTGGGGCCACTGAAAGACAATGCATTACTCTGTGGCTTAAGGAGAAATTCCCCTACAATGCAGGGAAACCCCCTAACTTAATCTGTCTCTTTAAGATCGCAGTAGAAAATAATCTATCTTTCTATAGAGAAGAAGGAGATCTTTAGAAAGAGAGAACTCCTCTGGTGGATAAAAAAAAAAAGCAACCCAGGCTGGGGCAGTGTTTTCATTTGAACGATGCATCCAACAGGGAATATTCAAACTAAGTGTTACTGTCTGCCTGTCCAAGATCCGAGATGTGCTTTGAACACACAGCTTCAGAGCCCAAGTTAATTCACCCAATGTTTTCGAGAGCTCTTATTTAACTTTTTCTCTGTCATTTTCAAGCTTTCACACAGTCATAAAAACATGAGCAAAAATAGGCTCGCTCTACGAACAGAAAAATATTGTGGAAGGAAACATACGCTGTGGTAAGGCACAGTATCCACAGGAAAGTATTAATCAGTTTTTACTGCAAAAAAAGGGGAAAACTACCCAATGCTTAAAAAGTAACAGCAGGGGAAAAGTAACTTATTTGATGGATAAAGAGCTCCAGAGTTTTTGGCACTCAGAAGTCCATTCTTCCATCTCAACATCGAACAAGAGAGGTAAGAATAGAGACTAAGTTACACATAAGATTTGAAAAGGAACCCTTCTTGCCTTCCTCTCAGAAAACAACAACAAACAAGCCATATAATGATCCTGGTTGTGTTGATTTAAACCATTTGCAGAACTGCAGGTCTGAGTTGTGCTTGTATAAACCAGAGACCGGATGCCAGGCTTCCTTTCCTATTTTGAGAAAGTCATCGCACTACAAACTGCTTCGACAGGAGACTGAAAGACTGACCTAAAGCAATACAAACACAGTGAATTCCCTACTCAACCCCCCAAAAAGAAGTGAAAAAGAGACCCAAGTGAAGCAGCAGTTTGAAAAAGAAGCACCCTCGGGTAGCAGAATCCATACCCCTCGGATTTCACCCAAGACCTCATTATGAAAGCAAGTTGGCACCAAACTGGCTACACTTCCTTCAGTTTGCTTCCTCTCCTCCTTTTTGCATTGATTTTCCTGGTCTGTGTTACTTGGACCAGCGATGAAAGTTACAGGTTAGTGAGATTTCTGTTCCATAGCTAGAAACCAGAGAGATTCATCAGTTCATAAAGCCAGCAGGGAATTTGAGTTGGTCTAGTCTGTCCTCCTATGATAGTGCTGTCCTTGTGTCTTGACCAGGGAAATCTCACCCTGATCCACAGAACGTTAGAGACATTTCGCAGCTTCTTTCCATGGGTAAGCATTTTTCTTCTCAGAACTGCTGTGACATCTGAATTTTCATACCTTTGGATTTTTGCCATTGGTTCTTAATAAGTCCTTCTCAGCTGGATTAAGGAGTTCCTTAGGAATTAACAGTTTTTTATTCACAAGTACTTTGACAGAGTCAAGTCAGTTCCCAAGTTTTGGGGTTTTTACCCTTTAGACTTCTTTACACCAAACGAGCTTTCAGGTCTCTCACCAGAAGGCATTTCCCACCCCCCCCCACCCCCCCCTCC
>JAAGNO010019612.1:0-33003 GCA_033439905.1 Ceryle rudis | reverse complement strand
CATAATTTTAAAAGTAGAGAAATAAAATTTGACAAATTATATAGAACAACAGGTGACTACATTTATTTTCCCACTTTGGACATACATTTTTGTTGCTGTTTTCTGAACTTACCTCAGCATTTCCATATCCCTTTAAAAATGCTGGCATCAGGACTAGATGAATTCTTCCAGCAGCAGCTTGGTCAATGCCACACAGAAGGCTATACCTTGTAATACTTACTATTACATGTGACTTTCATGGTCAAGCAGTGTAAATGGGAACACTTCTTCAGTTGCTCATCTTCTATGGCCCGTGCTCAGCTACTTAATTTAGGCTACAGGTCTCCATTCCGTCCCCGTGGTTTTGATCCCTTGTTCCTTGATGAATAATGGTGCAGTGAGCTCTGTCAGGATGAGCTTTGCTGAGTCAGCTAGGTTCGACACATTGTGTTCTACAACTTACCACCATTCAACACTCTGTTGGTCTTTGTGCCACCAGCGAGCACTACTGAGAGATGATTTTATGCTTACTTCCAGACCACTGATGAACATACTGCATATAACTCAAGACTGAAAATTCAAATGGAATTTTAAAGTGTCTATTTCTGTAGAGTGTAGAGGAGGAGTCTATTGTGTATTGGAACAGACTTCTCAGGATAACTCAGGAAGCACTGTATAAGTCATAAAAATAAAAGGTCAGGCCACATTTTCTGCCCCAGTCTCCAGTTTTTTGTAAACTAATGACAGGATTGAAATGGAGATATTTATACGTGGCAAGAAGACACTACAGGTCAAGCTACCTGATTTCTGTGCAGGTCGGGTATACTCTTTTTGAGTCTAGTACACAGCATGCTCAAAATCCATGGCCTTCTCACACTTCTGTCACAGACTAGGCTCATGGAATACATAGGACATCAAAGTCTTGAACTGTGTGCAACCAGTCTGATGCATTCACAACAGAGAAAAGAAAAATAAAAGGGGGATCGCTCACCACCTCCCATCAGCAGACTGATGCTCAGCCACTCTCCAACTGATGGTTACCTTGGAAAATCTTCCTCTTTGCTTCATTGCTGCCCGTGATGTTATATGGCATGGAATATCTCCTCGGCCAGGGAGAGTCAGCTGCCCCAGCCGTGTCCCCTCCCAACCTCTCACCCACCCTAGCCTGCTTCCATCAGGACAGAGTAAGAAACAGAGACCCTGTGCAAGCACTATTCAGGAACACCTAAAACAGTGATGTGTTCTCAACATCGGCTTTGCCACAACTCTAAGCTGTGCCACCATACAAGCTGCTAGGAAGAAAATTAACTCCATCCCAGCCAGACCCAATATACTACTGACCAACAACAGAGCAATAAGAGGTGCTGAGTTGAGATGATGAAAGCAAGTGCTCAGCTTGCTAACAGCACCCCTCCAACCCAGGGGAGTGTTGACTGTATTTGGCTATAGAGTACGTACAGGTGCAAACAGCTGTATATCCTGCATTCAACACTCTGAGACTGTAGATTGTTATAACCAACAGAGCTATGAATGCCCAACTGCTCTAAACAATACTATATTTCTTTCAAGAAAAAAAGATCCCTCTATAATAAACGAATAAACGATAGGACTTTTCCCACACAAAGCAATGGCTTTCTTAAAACATGAACAACTTCTCCTTTTTCTTTTTAAATAGGTTTTTATCCGAAATCAATTTGCCCTTATTGCTTTGCAGTCTTAAACTTCACGCTTCGCTTGCTTCAGTATTTGAAAATCAATTATTCCAAAGGATTAATGTTATGAAGAGGTAGCTGCATGGAATACCCTAAAAAAGATTGTTTGAAACATTCAGTCTGCTCGAAATTATTTAGAGTGGCCTTACATAGATGTAAAAACAATGACTATCCTCACAACTTACTCTTTTATTAGCTTACCAGCCCATTTTCATTTCAAATTTAACATACTTATGTACTACCTACTGTATAGTAGCAGCCTGCACTGTCTCCGTGACAGGATATTAAATACCCCGCACTCTGTTTCCATTTAGTGTAGAAAGGAATCTAGGTCTGCTACATCCAGAAAGGGAATTAAGTTATCAGAGAATATTGACTTCAACACTGAGAATTGGCCTGGCTTTGATAAAAAAAAAAATTAATTGTGAAATAAAAGTTTAAAAAAAAAAAAGTGTCATCTATTAATTTCAAATTAGTCTAGAAATAGCAGACAAAATGAAGTCCTGAAAATTCAGGTTTCTGCATCATCCTCACTCGGCTGTGATGTTATTACTGGCCAAAACCCCTTGGTTTTGTTCCCACAGCTTAGCTAAAAGTTTATTTGTTGATATATGATCCCAGAAAAACCATTCTCTGGGTTGGGATGGGAAAACATCTTAGCCAGCCAGCCAGCCCTTTCTCTGGAAAGGTTTTCTAAAGGCTCCATTGCTTTGGTCAGACTTCTGTGTCTGGGCTCATAATCTAGCAAGACCAAAGCCATGAATCCCCAAAAGTTATTATTTTATATGAAGTGACCTGTTCTCAGGCTGTTATTCCAACCAGGGAGGTTGGCAAGAGGGATGAGGGCTATACCTATCTATAGTATAATAGGCTCTTCCCACTAAGCTCCTGAAAGCTGAAACACTGTGGATTTTCTATCTTATAAATATCCCCTTTAAGACGACAAAAGGATCATGTAATCCACGAATTTAAGTGATACTGGATCCCATTATGAGCAGAAACCTTTGGACCTTTCTACGTTTCACTTTACATTGCCTGAAGCATCTCCCTGAATTATTCCTTGCAGAGTTCATCGTGTTGAACAATGGGTTTTGAAGCTTAGAGGAGGAAAATTTGGATGCACTGGAATTATTTGAGATGTGAACATCAGGCAGAACAACCGTGGCCCATAGACTTCCAGCACTCTTGAGAGCCAGACCCAGAATACATCAGTCACCTTGGTGACTACTCCCAGGGTCTGCACTGGAGCAGTTCCCAGGGTGCATACACTGAACGCTGCGGGACCAAGTGCCCACTGCCTGCTCTGGAGGCCTTGCTGCAATGCCTCCCCTGAGCCATACGCTTGGATTATGCCCAGGGAAAGTCAGGGTGGAGAGAAGACAAGAAGGAGGGCTGCTGTGTACCTGCTTCTTGTTGCTGTAGGAGGCTAGGAGAGAGCCAGAGGGTATACCAGCCCCAGGACCTCAAAAGCTCTGAAGTGATTTTCTAAATAGTGAGCTCAGATATTTTTTGCCAGTATTTATATCAAATAGATGAGAAAGTTGGAGAGAGTAGGTGGTGGGACATCTCATTAAGCCAATCAGACTGAAAATTACATTATTCTGAATTTTTCTCTTTTCTAGACCTGCCAGAAACAGAATATCCCGAATCCAAGGTTTCCACACACACACAAAAAACCCCCCATTAAATCACATTACAAATATTCAGGTAAAGAAGCTCCGTCTCATGACTTCATATTCAGTTCTTATTATTTATCAACAATGTCCATACTCAATGAGAAATCTTCATGTGTACTTCCAAGGAATCTTCTGTGTACTTCCAAGGAAGTACACAGGGTGGTTTTGTGTTCTCACATTTAATATAAAATCTGCTTTTTTTGCTGTTTGGTTTTTTTTTTTTTCCCTTTTATTTTTCCCTGAGGAAAGCAGCACCAGTTCTTTATGTTCCCTTGAAATATGTTTTTCTCCCTAGTTCTGATGAAACTTCCCTACTTGTGATGAAGGAGGAAGGGGAGATGCCAACATTTGATGCTGATTCAGAGGCACCCACCACATGTTGTAAAAGCTGCTGTCTAGAAGGGATTATGTGTTCCTTGAACTGTTATACGCTTAAGGAGATATGAATAAACTTCCCAATTCCAAAATGATTTTAAAAATAAAAATACTCCCACAGAAAAGGAAAAAAAAAAAAACACCAAAAAAGAAAGAAAGGAACCAAAAAGAAAGTTGATGAAATGGAACGAATTTGTGCCAAATTTTGCCAACGCGTTTTATAAGAATAAGGTGTCAAATGTCTTGGAATTATTTATACGAAGTCTACAAACACGATCTGTCAGTACCGGGGGGTTTGGGGGGGGGAAAGGGAAGTGTTTCAGCTGCTTATTTTTAAGTTCCAGAACATTTACAAACCTGTAACAAAGAATAATCCAAAAAAGCCTGTTGTGCTCAGTAGATTACGCAACAAAGAATCAGAAGACTAGTTTGTTCTGCTATAATTGAGAGCAGCATTGACACTAAGTCACGCCAAACTGTACAGACCATACACGATGCGCAGTCTTCTTTGACCTCATCCTCTAGATCCTAGTTCAGAGGGGAGAAAAACACCTGAAAGGAGACCAATTCTTCAGAGTTTTCTTTGTCAGATACGTTCTGCTACGTAGCATGATGTTCCTTCTCGCTGTTTGATGGTCACTATTCTCAATCATCTCTTTGAGATACATTTAATAGCTGCTGGTCACTATCCAGCTTCATTAAGTGTAAATTATCATCTCTTTCTTGCCTTGAAAGTTTCAGATGGAAAGAAAAGTTAGACCCTTAACTTCACTAGTCGTTGGCATTTACTAGAGGGAGTTTTTTAAACCAACAAAGAACCATAGGGGCTGAAAGTAACAATCCAGGAATTACTGAACCAAACTATTTAATAACGTATTGCAGTTCAGATTCAGTATAACCCTGGGCTTTACTGCATTCTTCTCTTTAGAAGCAAATCTGCCTTAGGCACACTATTTTTGACAGTCTAGAGTACATCCTCCATAAACCTGAATTCATATGGTAAGCCCTTATTCTTAAATCAAATTTCATCCTTATTTTGGGGGAAAAAAACCTCAAGATAAGAATCAGTTTGCCCGTAGCCGCTTCAGAAAAAGGAATGCAAACTGACAAAGCTTCTTTATTTCTACTTATTATTCCAATTACTTATCCACAGTTTGGATCATGATTGCTTCTATTTATACTGGGTGCCTACACAGTGCACTATTTCTGCATGACTGCTTTTCAAACAAACACCTCAAACAACGATAAACATCTCCCTTTCATAATTAGAAATTCAGAGTTTTGCAGGGGAAATAAGCGAAACGTATTTTTTTTAGATAGAAGGTGACCGAGCTGTGAATCGGAGCTGTACATCTCAAATTTAGAGACAGAGACAGCAAGAAGTAAAACACAGTCCTAAAATACAGATCAGGTTTCCCAGGACAGAAAGTTTTTGGTAATAAAGCGTATTTACACATGTGAAATACTCAGTTTTTAACATGTTATTCGGTATGCAGTCTGTAGACACGCTTTAAAAGCACTGCAAATGACCCTGCTCTGACTGAAAGGGTACCTGCAATTAAGGTGAGTTAATTAACGGAGTATTTACTAGGGAGAACAAACAAAATTGCATACAGGTAGCTCTGCCTCTGTTTTGAAGGGTCATAAGGAAGAGGATGAATGTGAAATAGCGATTTATGTTTCCAAACACACCAACACTTTAGGTCGCCTTATGAAGCCTTTAGACATGGTACAGCTAGGGAAACAAAACCTGCACACCATTGTACCTCAGGAAATGATGCAGTTAAGTCAACGCAACGGTCAAGCTTCCAGCTGAAAAATCAGGATGGCTAATGGGGAGCATTGACACAAACTGGTTTTAGCCTCTGCCTAAGAGCCCGATGTGCCAGCGACACGCCCTACAGGTCTGACTCGCAGGCTGCTCTGCCTGACAAACTTCCTTCGTCACACAGCGTGGAGCAAAGTAGCACTAAGGGATTACTTGAGACAAAGTTTGTCAACCCCTACAAATTTGGGTAGAAAGGCATAAAGGACTTTAAGAGAGTAGTACTTGACTTCCTTCCAAGGAAGCTAATGTAATGGAGTCCACTTGTTAAGAGCCTCCCGTGGCGAGGTGTTGAGAGCACTCCAGTTCAATGGGCTGCAGCGAGCGTGGGATGTTGAGCACCTTTCGAGTCGCTCCCCGAATCATGCAAGCATCCAATATGCCCACAACAGTTCTAGCAGTCATCCTGAAGATTTGCACATAACCCACGGCCACAAAAAAAGAAGGTTGGAGCATATGGCAAGATTTTAAATTGTTCCAAAAGACATCAGAGAACTTTACAGCCAACCACTAAACACTACATATGCAAATGCTTTAAAGCTGTTTGCAAAGTATCACTGTCATGCTGTGGGATTGATCCTGCTGGCCTCCTTCTTCTGCTTCGCTGATCTCCTGCTGAGAATCTGAGAGTGCATTGGCCCCACAGGTCTTCATGCAATGGCATTCATTGAAAAATACCAGCAGAGAAAAGATGGAGCTGTAGTTAGAAGATGCTGATGAAAGTGAAACTCCTTCAGGCACTAATGAAAATACGTGTATACATTTACAGTATTTTGCAGGTTCAGATGCATCCCATCATCTACCCAATCTGCCTGGTAGAGCTTGGCACTTTCAACGAGGTGAGCATGGCCCCAAACAGGTGATGTGACACCTGTGAAATTCCCTCTTGTCCCCAACCCCAATTCCTCTTCCATTCATCCCGCATGAACAATCAGCCCCGAGCACGTTACCCAATCCTAGAAGCTCCTTCTAGGATGAGGTTACTGCCAGTTTTGGGCAGACAGACGCTTGAACTTACCGGATACTTGGGCTCAAAGCTGCACCCACTCTGACTGACAAGAAGCGAACTGCATTACCCCGTTAATCTTTGGGACTGTCACAACAATTCACAGTGTGGCATGTTGGCAGGACAGCTAAACTCAGACCTTCTGCCCCAGAAGCAAATGTCCCTTACACTTTAGATAAAGGAAAGCCTTTGATAAACCCTTACTACCACAGTGTTTATACAGAGATCTCTTTTGGTGCCGATATCTGCTTACGCAGCATTCTCTGCTCCTTTTCTCTCCATTCCCCCCCCACCATTCCAGGATCTGTGTTGCTCCATTCACGATGCTGCTGCAAGTCTCTATCGGGACATACCGGTGACCAGCCTACAACTGCCGTGCCAGGATAAACAAAGTTGTATTTCATGTCAGTTAGTTCTCCCATCTCATTCATCCCCCAGGCCTGACGAGTGACACCGAGACAAGGGGTGGCACGTCAGGCGTACATGTTAGTGGCACCACTACAGCTGGTCTGTGTAACCATGCCTGATGAACTGCATTAGAAACATGACTCATTGGGAAAGTTAATTCAGTTATACGGGCTGACTCACAACAGGAATCACAGGTTCATTGTGTAATAGTGCAACTATGCCATTCTCTACAGAATGAGCTGTCTGGTCTCCCCTTCCCACCCCAGGAAGATGCTCCTGCCCACAGCCTTCCACCACCACGGACACCTGGTTGACCAGGGGAGCTATAAATCTGTTCACATATGTTCACAGGATTCACTGTTTCTATGTCTAGACCTCTGAACCAAGTGCTCTCAGAGGCAAGTGTCTGCACAAAGAAGCCACAGAAACCGTGCAGTTGAGAGCAAGACGGCAGGAAAGGGATGAGAGCATCTCTTTCACTAGCAGCTAGCAATTAAGTTTAGCTTCAGTGTCAAACCACATAATGACTAATGAAACTCCAAGAAGTACTGTCAATCAATCCTCCAATGAGCATGAAAAGGTAGGAAGGTTCATTGTCCTGTCTTAACATGGTGGCATGTGTTAGAACTGGACAATAAAAGTGGAGTAATTTCTGCTGAGCTGAGAGTTTTGGGAGGATAACAGGCAGGGCTCATTAGCTTCACGAGGTGTAGGGGAGGGACAGGTGGTTTTTCACTCAGGGGCTGGGTAAACACAGAATTTTGCAGGAAAAGTGCTTGAGAGGAAACATCAGACTAAAGGTTGCATCTTAGCTGTCTTTTTTTTAACTAAGAGCGGAGATCGGTTCTATGGAAATGACATATATGGGAATCACTCTGTTTAGTCTCTATCCTGTGCAGCCTGCGATTTTGTACAGCTTTTTATCTGCTCTTTGGTAAAAAGTTTCTGAAACGCAACTTCTCTCAGTTGGTGGTTTGTCAATACGGAGACTCTGGCAAAAATACCAACTGTAGAGTAAGAAAGGCCCATTTGGCATCCCTCGTGGCCTCAGACTTTCCATTTCCTTAAGTGCCTATGCACTACATGAGAGAAGCTAGGCTGGACAGGTGAAGAAAGTCTTGTAATAAAATATTATGGTGCTTGGAAGCACGCTCTTCTACTCTCAATACCTAGAGCCAGTGGGAGATGTCCCTGCCCACGGCTGGGGAGGGGGGGGGGGTTGGAACTAGATGATCTTTAAGGTCTCTTCCTATCAAAACCGTTCTATGATGATTCTATGAACAGAGACACGGAAACAACGAAACCAAAAACAGAATGAGGGTTAAACTGAGGGCAAAAGAGGGGAAATATTTTGTCCCTTCAGATTATTTCTCTCTCACCGTGCCCACATCACAGCCTCAGCAGGGGGTGTGCTCTGCT
This sequence comes from Ceryle rudis, assembly GCA_033439905.1. NCBI lineage: Eukaryota > Metazoa > Chordata > Aves > Coraciiformes > Cerylidae > Ceryle > Ceryle rudis. The sequence continues at coordinate 24,603 of JAAGNO010019612.1, read as the reverse complement.
CCTCTTGCTGAGGCTGTGGCACTGAGCAGGCAACAGCTTAAGGTTCCCAGCAAGAAAGGGGGAAGCTGCCCGACTCAACAGGGGGTCATCGAGGAGAAGAATGATCTGGATTACATTTGCTACTCTTAAGATGTGTTGTTTGTTTTAGCTAAAGTTTCATTTTCTAAATATATGAATAGCTTAAGATCATTTTAAGGTATAACAGCAAGGTGTATTTGGAATTAATATGACCATTAATACGACAGGAGCCTAGCTGTTTATGCGGTGAGGTACAGATCTTATATTCTGCTCTTTCATCTTGCATTTAGTCAGAACACTTGAGGGTTTTTTTTAGCACTTATTTTTAAGCAGTTAACTCTTTGACTAGAGCTCTAAAGACCTGCTTAAAATCAAAAGATCCACTGAATTTAGTCCTAGACTTTGAGGAGTCCACAAAATGTGGCAAAAACTTGGGTCATCCACGGGTAACACTCTGCACAGCCAGGGCTACCTCCACGGACACACAGCAACAAGCTTGACAGATATAACCTGAGAGGTCATCAAAAGCCTGAGCAAACCTCAGTGTGATGCAGTGAGACATCTGTGTAGCTTCAGTAGCCTGCACATAGGATTAAAAATACCCTGACCACACCAGTTAGCAGCTTACAGCACTGCAAATGGACTTGAATGGTTCTTCACTGGTGACATGTTTTCACACGAACAAGGTCTGTCAAGCCGGTTTTTCCTTGTTAATTCTTCTAATCAAAGATCTAAAGGTCTATACTAATGTCATTATAAAGGGGATGAAACTGTGACTTCTCCCTTGAGGAATCTAGCCCTTCAAAGTTTAGGTGGTAATTCCAGGCTGTTTTCTTATCTAGGATTGCTTATTCACCTGTTACCAGCCCCACAATGTTTTGATTCAGCAGAGAAAAATTTGCTTGATTCCTACCTCTCAACAAACAGAAATTAAGTGGCTTGCCTGCAACCATGCATGAAGACATTAGGTCCAGCTGCTGTCTATCTACAGCAGGCCACAAGTTAAGATTAAAGTGGTGTACAGTGCCAAGTAAATTGCCCTAACCAGCAGTTTTCTCTGGAAAGAATACCGAACAGAACTCCGATAGACTTCCTCTGATTTTCTTGTGTCAGCACGAAAGATAACATTAGGTATTTGCTTCATATCATTTACGTGGGGAGGGGGAAAAAAAGCTTGCATGGGAAAGTGTAGGAAGGAGCTGAAGGGGTAGGAGAAAAGATGGGTGAAATGATGGTTTGCAGAAAGGAGTCTGGGGCAGAAGGAGTGAAGGGCATTAAACCCCTTCCTTTGGCATTCACTTTCTCCAGGGCATAGTTTCCCCTACTCATCCCAAGGGGGCCTCATTAACAATGGAAGATGTCACTACGTCAAACAAAAATGGTACTCATTTCTGGTTAGGAGGCAAAAGCTAAATCTTGTTTCCTAATATTTATATCAAGGAAGAAGAGTGAACCAGTGACCCATCTTTGCTTTTAGTAGTCTTTGAGCTCTCTGTTCCTCAGGGAACACCAATAGCCATGGGAATCTGAGCTCTCTAAGGCCCAGCAGCTCCACAGCCTAGTCAAAGTGCTGTCTCACTTTGCCTGTGGTTATGCTCTAGTGAACAAAGAGCAGCGAGAAAGCCAAGCATCGAACAGCCAAGGAGACCGGGGGCCTAAGGACACCATCTCCAAGCTTTGGAGGGGTGATAACAGCACAGACAAAATCCATCTGCTGAATACGGTCTGGAGATAGCACCATCAGTGGGGACTCCTTAACCACTACTCAAGGCAGAAACCCAAACCAAAACATGAGCTTGGAAGTAAAAGTTTAGATACAGACAGCCCAGCTGATATGTCAAGCCACGTACTGGCTCCCTCTGACAGTAAAATCAGAACGACCAAGACACTTGGGATTACGTATGCGAGAGAAAACTCAATTCAGTATGGCACCTTTATGTTGTTTATTTTATGTGACTACTCAAATACATCTATTTCTAAAAACATAAATGTATTCCTTCTGCGGGGAGACAGGCTATTGGCCCTCTGCTGAAAAAGAAAAGCTTATGTGGCAATTTTTATAGCTAGATTAGGTTTAAAAATGAGCTATGCACACAGGAAAAAAAAAGAAAAATAGATATTTCTTCTAAAGAGAGACTTTCAAAGAGCCTTATGAAAATTAGCCATGCACTGGAGCCAAATATTTCACAAAAAGAACTTGGAAACAAAATACTAGTGTTCTTTCTTGGATTACTCTCAGAGGCTTCTGACTATATGCATGTACGCAGCACTTGCATGATATGGAGAATTGCCTTGGGACTGAGAAATCAATTCTGCAAAGCACTAAAAATGTTGAAGATCAGCACTTTGCTGAATACTGCCAATATTCTTTCTGGGACCGGTTAGCTGCCGAGACACCCAACCTGACCTCGTGCTACTGATGTATTTCAAATGTTAAAACACGATCTGCAGATCTGAATACTACTCGAGTGAATGATTGTTTATTCGAGCATCTCCAGATCAATCCTTTGAAGTCCCTGCTGCAGCAGATCGGTTTCGTATACTTACAGTTTGTAAGCTTTCAAAGATTCTTCAAGAAAAAGCTGCAGATTAACTTCGCAGGTCAAGGTACGTGCACCATGCAGAGCTGTATTTTTCTGGAGACAGTTAAATCTGTTGCTTGGGAACGGATTAATTAATTTTATGAAGAACACACTTATTAAAAACCAACCAGGTAGATGTTTGTGGCTTAAGAAGATCTAACGGTAAATAAACTATCTATATGAACCACTGTCATTTTATAAGGTCTTAAGAGTGTTTAATTATTCAGAACAACTAAATCACCAGCTTCTCCTATTCATGGGCAATGCTTCTGAAACAAGCTAATACTTACAAATTAAAGCAGTGCTCTAGATGAGTAATTAGAGTCTAAAAAATTTATGGTGAAGATTTAGAAAAGGATTAGCCCTGACTAGCTGTGTCCGTGCTTGGTTGGCTTTCAAATATGTGTCCGTGGCTTGATTTTTTCAGGAAATATTTGCTTGGTTCTGAAAAAAAAAAAGAAAAAAAATGTTTCTCTGATAACTTTTGGGTTTGTTTGGGGGTTTTTTTGTTTGTTTGTTGTGGTTTTCTTGTTTGGGTGGTTTGGGTTTTTTGGAGGGGGGGGGTTGTTTCTGGTTTTGTTTGGGTTTTTTTTTTTTAACTGAAGCATCTAGAATCACAGGTCACTGGAAAATCTATTTTCTCTTCCTATTATCGCTCTTTGAAAACGACACTTTTTACACTTCTAACTACCAAGAGAGACGTAACAAAGAGAGAGTTTCTAAAAGTGAATCTTGTCAGCAGATAAATCACTGGTATGCCACTTAAATAGCTTCACTCTCAGCAGGCTAAATTTTCATGCTCTGATAAGATTTTGGTATGATCCTTTAATTATTCTTGCAAAGAACACAAATAATTAAATCGCGAAGCACTCGATTTTTCTTGGTATTGTTCCCAATCAAAGGCAATAGGACTATATGCAAAACATCACTATTGCTATTACAACGTAAATAAGGCAGTAAAACCCTAATAAAGAGATAAAAAGTAAATCATGACAGTGTATTAAGTCCGCAAAAAATAAGTGGGGGAGCTTCATCATTCCCTGAAAATAGGGAATAATAAGAACTGCTTTAAAATGCCCATATAAAGGCTGAAGAAGAAAGCAGCTTTCCTTACGGTTCCTCAAACCCTCTTCCACAGCACAGTTGGCTTTGAGCGTGTTTGGGGAAAAGGGGTCCAAAAGCTTTGTGAATTATTCAAGAAATCTCAAAGTATTACAGAGGATGTGTCCCAGAACACTTTGTCCCTGGCTCAGAGCCTCTGCTCAGCAGCACAGGCTACAGGAAAGCACAGTCTGAAGCCCTATGGTTGGTGCCCTATTTTCTTTGCACAGATCTCCAGCACCCGCTCCCGTTAAGTGCCGGGGTAGGTGCAGAGGAGCAACCTTCTCTGCACTCTTGCCACGTGCTCTCGTTCCATTCTGATCTCTCTCTGGATACACGGATTAGGGAGAAAACGCAAACGCTCCAGGCCACAGACTGGTTTGTCCCTGCCCACAACTAGGGTGCACAGGGAAAATCCTGGGTTATGAGTGGAACTCAGCACCCACCTGCTGCTCTGATACCGTTGCATCAATTCTGAGCAGGTACTATAGTACAGGAAGAGTTATAAGAGCTCAGTGTCTCCTCAGAGCCAGCTGCTCTTTCCAGCTACAAACTTACCCAGTTTACATGTCCGAGAGAAACTCATTTATCTGCTGCCAATACAGCCACAGGAACAGAGAGCTGAGGTTAACAAACCAATGTACCGCTAGAACCTATTTCACAGGGCTCCAAGCACTTGACTAGACGTAGTCCATGAAACTCTAATAAAACCAAAGACTGAAAAGCAGGGAGTTACTGGCTATGCAAGTTTAGTACAGTCCTTTATGTGCAACCTTTAAATACACACTTAGGCCATTCCTCTCTAATGCCACTCACAAGATGGGTATATTCCAAAGAGGAGCTCTCTTCCAACCTCGTCCCATCGCAATCCCAGAGTTTCATGATAAAGAAAGTGGCACACAGTAAAGATGCCCTGGAAAGCAGCAGAACCCACTAAATGGAGCACATTTACGCTTCCAGGTTTGCCACTGGCACGGTGGCTGACTCTTAGCAAGATACCAAGCATCCCCCCATCCCACGCTTCCCTATCTGTAACATAAGCGGGATGATACAAGCTTTCTTGGTAAAGTACTGGAGACAAACAGACCAGCAAAAAGGGATATGCTATAAGCAGGTCTCTCCTTTGAGAGACAGGAGTTACACACCTCATACAACCCTCCCTTGTCAGGGGAAAGGCTGAAGAAAACCTCCACACCTTTCAGTTTAAACAAATTTAAACACTCCTAATCCCTGGTTCACACCTGGAACTATTTATTACCAAGATCTGATCCTGTGATGGGATTAGTTCAGCCTCAGTGTTACAGTAACTCCGCTGTGGTTTCACTCTTGTAACAAGAAACACATACTTCTGGAGTTAAATTTCATATTAGATGGCGAGCGTATTTGTACGAGCCCTCATTTTCCTTCTCTGCTTCGGAGGATCCCGTTACAGAGTTTTGCACGGCTACTTTCTACTGCTGCATTGGGTCAAACTTTCCCCAGGGTACACTTCTAATTCATGGCCTTCTACATTATTATTACCTTTTTGACCGAAATGATTAGACAAAGTTTGAGCCCCTGAAGGCTGTTTCTATTAGGAGGAGAAAAACCACGAAGGCAAGCACCTTTCAGGCATTTCTAGTTAAAAAAAAAAAAAAAAAACAACCAAAAAAACCCCTCCAAAGTCACCTAGCTCCATATTTGCTCCTGTTTCCTCAAATGCAGGAGGTACCCAACAAAGTCTGCCATCCGTTCTTGAAGCTTTTTCAGCCAGTACTCAGACCTTTGTGGCACCATGACAGTGCTTAATCGAATTATTTTATTCTTAATGTCACTTTCTTTTCCTCCTCTGAGACTTTTCTTATGCTTTTTCTCCTACTTTGACCATTTTTCTTTCTTTTGCTTTTGGCCTTCTCTTCCCTCTAGACCCAGTTTGTACAGAGATTAATTTAACACCCAGTCATACCCTTCTTTCACCTACTTCAAACACTTTAATGTCCTCTTGTTTCAGGAGGTGAAATATGCCCAGGACTGCAGATAGAGGCTGCTATTGTTTGAACTGCTGCCAGCATGGTATCACCTGTTGCTTAAAGGAAAGATGTAACACTCACCAAATTCCGTGGTATTTCGCCCAAAGATGCATGTCACAAGCTCACATTTTTGGAACGTTGTGGAGACCCTTCCAGTTTGCCCGTGTACCTGACTCCAGAGGTCAAATCACCCCTTCTGCTAGTTGTGCCAGCAGCGTGAGTGAAAGAAACACTCCTGTCCTCCCCCAGCCTCATCTCCCTGCTGCTTGCAGGATAAACAGCTGCAACAGCTTAAAGAAAATCGTGGTAGAGGGTCAGGAATTAGAAGCCAGGATTGGAGAAAGGTGGGACGGTGCTTTTGGCATTAGTGCCTGCACACCTGCCTTGAAGTGAACATCAAACCAGCCTCACCCACTGAAATCTCCCCGAGCTTTGTGCAAGCAGAAATGCCAATATAGTGGATGCCAGGAACTGCCAGTTCTAAGCAGAGAATTAGGAATGGCCCGGAAAAGCTGTTTATTTTTAAATTACGGCAGTTAACATAGAGTAGCGTAAAGGGTCTCAATGTTTCCTGCCTGCCATATTTAAATATCTCTCCAAGTGAACGAGAGAACACAACAGGAACCGCACTCGTGATGAATTCTACCTCGATCCCGCACTGACACAAGGTGGTTTTGGTATTTCGTAGCCTCAGCAGAAGGAACCCTCAGAAATTTTAAGAATGCAGGAAGCTCCAAAAAAGCACCGTGAAAGAGAAATTCAATTTACTGATTTACAAAGTGACTTGCCCGGCGTTAACAGTGGCAGTTGTGGCACAACATCCTCGTGGCCATACCTCTATCTCCTAGCCTATCGAGGTCACAGTGCTTTCCTCACGATGGGAGTCCAACTATTCTCTTCAAAGGAGAAAAAAACTTGTGCGAGTGAGCTGTAAAAAAATAGCTAGAGAGAATCAGAGAATGCCCTGCTATTATTCCCTCTTGCAGATGCACGTTTTCAACTAAATCTCCGGCATCAGTTCGTGAGGCGACAGACGTAGCATTCTCTAAACTACTTCAGCAGTTGTGCTATACCCATAACCCCAATCTATAACACAAATACTAAAGTGGAAAAAGCACGCATAAAATCTGTAATACCACATTAATCTTAAAAGGACATTTGGCTAATCTAAAATTCAGCATCATCTTCACTGATGGTTCAGGGAAATAAAAGTGTAATAAATTGCCACGAGGCAAAGTACTAACGATTGAATGAGGCTATGCAATTAAGATGCAACTTTTAAAATCACCTTTGAGGTTAAACGTAGAAGAATTATGAGTAAAAGGGCAATTAAATGCCAGACTTTTCAATCTAAGGTCTCCTCATCAAAGATCCAATTACCTAAATTGTTTTTCGGTATTTTAGGGGAAGAGCTGGGTGTAACGGTATTTCATCCCTCGCATGAGGAAGTAAAAAATACTCTTTCAAACAAAAGCATTACCAGGCTATTGAAATCTTTACCAAAATAAACCCCCAAACCAACTAATTAAGATTGATCTACTAAGGCTCTCGAGGTCCCTAATTCCTAAATGTTAACGTTAGGTTATAAAAGGGAAAAAAGAAGTGTAAAATGGAGCCATGGTCATCTTCATATCACAACCACGAGCAACATACATCTTAATGAAACGTGAGTTGCATGAGCAGCGTAGTTTATAATCTGTGTATAACCTGTAGCTCTTGATAAAATTTTACATGCTGGGTTTAAAAACACTTTCCTTCTGAAACCTGGTAAGATTTACTTCCGAGGATTTGCTTGTGCTCTGACCCTGCAGATCCTTACACATCTGACTGACTTGAGTGCATGTCACGTCTCTGTTGAGTAAAGCCATTCAAATGTAAGGGTATTCAAGACTGCGAAGCTAATTTAAGATTTCTTCAAGGGACATATGAAAAACTCTAATACTGATTGAAAAATTAAACGAGCTGCAAACTGCAGTTCATGAAAATTATAGAAATATGCTTTGCACGGTACTTAAAATAGGAACCTTTTTTCTACTCTTCTTTTCTCTTTCCAAGTGACGATGTGCCAGTGGATTGGTATAAATCGGTATCAGAAGTTGGTATTGTCCAGCCACAGTTTCCAAGGCATGTTAAGATGCAGCAATTTAATAACCTGGCTTGCTTTGTGCCTCTGTTTCTAGTGGAAAATCATGGGGAAAAAGGAATACAAGAAAAGTGGTTTCTCACCCCAGATCAGCAAGAGTTCTGTTACTTCACTGTGAGATTTAAACTGCTATAACTGCATCATATAAACAAATAAAGACCACATGCGATTTTCCCTCGGGCAAAATGGAAAAAAAAGAAAAAAAAGAAGAAGAAGAAGAAAAGAAAAAAAAAAGAAAGCAGCACATTTTACAGATCCTAGTCACATCACTTACTGCATGCCTGGAAAGCCCTCAGAAAGGTGCATCTCTTCCAAAATAACTTAACAAATTCAAAATTCACACCAGTTTGTTACAGGAGCTCACAGTTTTTATTTTAAATTAGGAATGTGCTGTTTTGCTCTAAGTTAAAATAGCCATGCACAACCCTCCTTTAAAAAAAAAAAACCAAAACACGCTGGAAAATGTTCCCTTAAGACACGCAAGACAAACCTGATTCTCCTCCTGACTGAAGTTAAACCAGAGTATTTGGTTTAATTGAAAACTTACCTCCAGAGCGGATAAAAGAAGAGTTTAGGGAGACGGGAGAAAAAGCAGCGTCTTAAAACGCGGTGCCTTTTGCCTCGTGCAAAACGCACACCTTTCTCTTCTCTCCATTGACACCATCAACCTTGCAACTGGGCTGTACAAATTTCACCGTGCATCGGTTTAAACGAGTCATGTTATTTAATGCTGCCAGTAAAAAAAAACCCAAAACCCAGAAACCCCCAGAATTTTCCAAAACACTTACAAGCCTCCTCACAGAGCCGGTTACAATGGCCTTTCCAGCTTAACGTTTCTGAAATGAAATACATAGGCAGCTTTCCTGACACATGGGAAAAGAGTGCAAATTACTCGAGTATTCAGCATCCTAAAACACAAGCCACTGGTATAAAAGCTGAACGTGTACATAGCGGCCTTTTATTGTGCGTTTACAGCCCGATTGAAGTTTACGAATGAAGGTTCATTAAACGTTGAGATTATTGCCGAATAGATCGAGTATATATATGGAATATATCGGATGTATATGCGGCATTATGTTAGGGATCAGCTGCATTTCTATTTGCTGGACGAGCTTCTCTGTGTCCAGCTGTAATTTAAAAAAAAATTCCTCCTGCTTCTAAAACAACCTTCTGCTAATTTTCCTCAATTTTCTGCTCCGCTAACTTAAAAGTCATTTCCTTAAGAAAACAGCTGACAGACAACCTGAGTGACTGATTATATTGTGCCATCACTTTGTTTTTTCTCTGAGGCCTCGGTTTAAGAGGATGGATGTTAGTGTAAATGACAGCAAGGGGAGCTTCGCGTAGGATTTCACTTCTGTTCAAAGACAAGCTAACGCAGCCTCGCCGAGGTGCAATCAACTTGACAAATGGATGCTGCGCGGCCCTGTGCCTCCCACTGAAACCCGAGAGTCTGATTTACACAATATTCCCCCTGTAAACGGAGGGAAGCCCGAATTCCAATCAGACTTAACGCTGCTCGGCTGTATAATGGGTTGATCTGATAATTCCTCCCGTCTAATGAAATCTGATAATAGTGGGAAAAAATACATCAGAGAGAATGGAATACATTAATGAACTTGTAAAAATACACTTAAGTCTTAGCAGATTTAATAAACACAAGAGGGATGGCTCAGACCGGGGGTCTTCAAATGCGGTCAGCAGTTCTCGGGTTTAACAATGAAGCTGACTGAAAATACAGAGTTTCTACTTACAATTGACTACATTCACCACACCTTTCTACAGATGGCCAGGAAAAGGAGGTGGGGGGTGGGGGGAGAAGCATTTAAATATCAAAGCCGGCTTTGTAATATGTTTACATGTCTTGCCTTGTTCTGTTTCCCCTTCAAAATAAACTAATTCTATGATACAAACTGTTTTCTCAGGGAAATCTGAGTCAGATAGAAATGTTTTCCTACCCAAGAAACAGCGTTTCATTTACTAACTGGAAAAAATAGGAAACATTTGCTTTTAGATTTTTAAGCCTTTTTTTTGGAATTGAAAAACAAAGAAAATTCCGTTTCAAAATGCTTCTCACACAAGTTCAACAGCTGGCACAAAAATTAACCGAATGTTTACACTGGAAAAATGTCACAGAAATGTCTATTAAAATCAGTACTTTTTTTGTGTATCATAATAAACCACTCAAATTGTCATTGCCCTCTGCAAATAAACATTTTGCCTTAGCAGCTACAGTCGTGACCAGAAGCTGTTCTCACACATACACGGGTTGAGTCGTGCGGGACTTTCAGGGTTTTATTTACTTTGCTGTTGTCACAAATAAAAGAAAAAAAAAAAAGAAAGAAAAAAAGAAGAAGAAGAAAAAAAAAAAACTTATGCAAACATTTCATGCTGAAGTGAATGGATTTCAACAGCTGCTGATTTGGTGACATTGAGAACCCCAGTGGAGATGTCCTGCTGAATTAACGTCTTGGAAATGTTAAAAAGAAACTTCAAACAGCCCTTGTTTAGCAGGCGGTCAAGGCTCGCTCTCGGTGGGAATCATGTGAAGACCAGCAGAGCAGTCACTCAGTCATGAATCAGACTTGTCAATAGTTGCCTATTTTCTCAACAGGTGTCTCCATCGCACACCGTCATCCTTCCCCCCGTAGGCTTCTGTTTAACACACAGGACTATCGCACAGGACACTGGTTTTGCTCCTACGAGACACGGTAATAACCAGCTCCCTCCTACAGCCCACGCGGAACTTCACACTCGGGACAAGCGCATCTCTCTTGCCTACATGAGCTAGCAGGGAAAGTATGAGAACTGTAACACAGGAGCGAGGAAGCGTTTAATCCTTTGTTATTGCTGCAGATAAGCGCAGCAAACACCGAACGATCATGCTCTGTTTTGTCAGATCGTGATGAAATGCTATTAGGCGAAGCGCCCTGTGTGCGTTACCGTGCGGTAATCACCTGGTACTCAGATAAAAGTCATCGCTGACATCAAAGATCTGCCTGGAAATCAAAGTGTAGGGAAAGGCTTCATATTAACTGAGCGAAAAATAAAAAGTTTACATTAAAAAGCCAGGAAGCCATTTTCAAAAAGATATACATATATTTTTTAATACCTAACTTTCCATCGTGAGTTTTTACATCTTTTTTTTTTTTTTGGTAATTAAATTAATTTCGTTACGTTTTTAAATCCTCATTTCTTTCCTATGACTCACACCTAACTACAAAAGTAATTTAAGTCCTACGAGTCTCAGCTGTCGGGATCCTGAAGAAATAAAAGTATTCACAGAATATTTTAAATTACACACAGTTTTTACCCTATTAAACAGTGTTTACCTCCATGCTTACAGCTATTCTCTTTGAGCCACGTCAGTACCAAGCGACACAGCAGAAAGCTTGAGAGAACTTTTTCTGGCCCTTTCTGTCAGAAAGCAATAAACTAGTAAATGTTCCGCAACACCTACTAAGCTTGCACAAATTCTATCACTTCTGATGTGAATTAGAACCGACTTTGTATCACCAAACTACTCTGGGCTTCCTGTTGTTACCTTTGTTTTCCAGTTTTACGTATTGTACACAAAATACGGATAATCTGAAGTAAGCTTTTGTATTCTCCAGCCAGTTTCTTCCTGTATCGGTGGAAGATGTATGTTTGGAAACCAGTGGCAGGTTAGTAGTGGGGTGCTTCACTTTCTTATAGTAACAGCTCCGGTGGGAGCTGCAGCTTCTGCATGACTCACAAAAAAAAGGAGATTTACCAAAAACTTATCAGCCTTTGAGATCATAAACCCACTCGTATTAGACTTGATTAAAAATAAATAAATAAATAAAAAATCCCTAAGGAAGGTAAACTCTCCAAATTTAATAATTTCCAAATACCTCTGAAACTCCTGTCAAATGAAGTTCAACAGTAAAACCGGTGCGGTTTGATCATTCCAGCTGCATGTCAAAATTCTTACACATTGTTGGATAACATGAAAGTGCAGCACCAGTTCCTGTCTCCCTCAATTTAAAAACTTTTGATATACTACCTCTGAGCACGGTGGTTTAAATACTATCTCTAACATCAGTAAACTGCATGTACCACCTGCACCGTGACTTGAATTACTGAAACACAACACTACACAATTAAAGAGATCGTCTCCAATTTCAGCAGAAAAGAAAAAAACCCAAACCAAAAAAAAAACCCCACTGTACTGAAGAAATTTATATCAAAAGAAAAATCTTTTCAATCTATTTCAAACGGGAAATATAATTCGATTGAGTATCTGATGTATACACAGGTTGTTAAGTTATACAGGATACGCCAGAGTGACAAGTTGTTTTAGGTATGTTCAGAGATGCATATAGTCTGGGCCAGCTCTTGAAAATGTTATGCAAGTGAGTGACTTTATGCCCAAGTAATCCCTGTGAATTAACGTTAACTGCTCGCATCAGTGCTTTGTAATTTGACATGTGAATTGTTGTGTTTTCTGTAAGACTGAACATAAAAAATATACATTACTTCCTACGTTGGACAGACAGAGCACGTCAGTATATTTGTTCTGCTCTGAGGTAGTTTGTAAGTATCTTGTTCCTACTCGTAGCCTTAATTTTATTTTATTCAGTGCCTTCTGAGTGCTTTGTAAAAGACTGGATGAATCAATCGGCTTCAACAGACGGATGCCCAGATGTATGCTGCTCCTGCCTGTGCATTTGTAGACGGAAGACTTGCCTTTTTTTAAGATTTCTTTTCTCTGTTACTTCTGCAAGGACATTACGCAGAGAACGTGCCCGATGATTATTCAGAGAGCACAAATACATCCTCAGCAAATGCCACCTTCCATGGTATTTACTTAGGAAACTTGCTGAGCACTGATTGATTGATTCTGAATGGGAGCCCAGCCTCGTACAAACCACATTCACCAAAACCATCCTAATCACAGCAGCATATTAATGCTTTGAACTTCACTGCCAGTACTCAAGGAATGCAACTCATGAACTAGTGAAATGTAGGGGAAAACTGAATTTGTTTTCTATGCGTAAAGGCCTACTTTCAACACATAATGTGTTCTTGCTGCTTTCTCTGCTTTCTCCCCAGCAAAGAGCAAAAACTGATAAAAAAGCAGCTATTTTGGAGCCAATCCCTGATGCTGACACGGTGGAGCTGCAGTACTTACAATGAGAGAGCTTTGCAGCGAGACGTCTCGGAGGTAGCAAAGGTAAAAACAAGGTCTTGCAAGAGGTAGAGGAAGATCAGGCAGGAAGGCAGGCACACAACCTCTCTCAGACTACGATAGGGTAAGAGCGATATCGAGCCTTTTCTTTCTTCTGACAAACAAGGAACATAATGGAAACCATCTGCAGACTCTGAAACACATTGTCTGCAGCGAGTTCCCAGTGCAACGCACCACACTGGTGTGCTCTTGCTGTTCATTTCAAGACCTAAAATGACTTTCCTGAATTCTTTGTGTAATAGAAACCAAAGCCCCTCACCTGGTTATACCACTCTTAGCTGGCAACTTGGCTCGCTTGCCTTCCAATTTCTACTTGAAAAGCAGAACGTGAACAGGAACGCAGAAGTACGTAATGTATGCCCTAGAGTCTTGTTCCATCTGATAAAAGACTATCCCTGTCAGAACTGCACTCCTGCCCGAACCATCAGTCAAATGCCAGTCTTTGGTACTCTGGGCTGCTGCTCTCTCAAGGGAGAAATGATTTGTGATCTGGAATGAGGTTTTAGAAGGGAGAGAAGTAAGAGCCGTTACCCAAACGGAGAAGTAGGAGACACTGTGGCTCTTCAAGGTACAACCCAGCACAGCTATCTGTTCTCAGGACAAAGGCTGTGAATTCCTGGGAGTCCAGTAATGAGCCTTTCCTTTTCTCTACTTCCCTCCACCTCTTTTTTCTAAAACCAGGAACAAAGTTTTTCCCTTCAGTCACTTTTGGCCAGCAGATTGGGCACGCAAGTACCAGCTACAAAGGAAAGAGAGCGCAAAGGAGTTCAAAATACGAATTATTTATTCTCCTGTGAGAACTGTGACATGGCTGGGACCCGCAGCTTTCATATGGTTTGGACATTAAAGTCTAACCATAAAAATGTCAGTTCTTAGCATGACTGTGCTCAGAGACGCCGTGTTTTACTCTCATGCCCTTAGAAAAGATCCCAGCCAAAGCAAAGATGGGATACTAAACCCAGGCAACGTAGCTCCATTTGGTGTTTCACTTCAGAACGACCTCCATTCACGTCAGCTGAACGTGCGTTTCTGACTGGGCATTTGCAAAGACCAGCCATCAGGTAATCTCGTGGGATGACATACACCCCACTGTGAAAATACTTACAGGATCTGGACATTTGGTCAGAATTTCTTAACGAACTAGCGGTGTGGATACTCATTTGGTACCGTTATAAACTGACTGGGTAAAGATCCTGCAAAAGAAAAAGCAGGAATCCGTTTAAAAGACGCGGGTGCTTTTTGTTTCTGACTACTACCGTAGCTTAAGGTATCTCAAATCACAACTAGAGGGTGCATTTGAAATGCAGCCTTTACATTTCTCTCGAGGCTTTAATTTGTACTTTAGACCTTGGATCAGTTCATATTAGTTCTGAAGCTTCATGATTAAACTTTAGCTTTACTAAGACTCTTCAGATACCAAGAGTGCTGCTGTTCTGTTCCAGACAGCACCGTCCTTAGGCTGCTGATGGAACTCATCTTGCCTAAACATCTCAGCAAGGGATAACCTTTGAAGCAACTTCTGGCGGCCTGTTACATCAAACTGTTTCATACCTTCTCCTGCTTTCCTTCATTAAATAAGTCTTTCAAGCAAATAGAATATAGATTTCTCTCTCTCTCTTTTTTTTTTTAATCTTAACTTTAAAATGCTACCCTTTTTTATTTAATCCAAACAATCTTTGGTACCTTTTAATCACTTAGCTTTTTTTTGCCTAAAGTTGGTTTATTGAAAATAGCCCCTTCACTCCTGATCGCTTTTCTCGCTGTTTACTCATGATCGGAAACAAGACGTTCCTTAAGATATTTCATCATTTCATCAAATTCTATAGCTCCTGTTTTTCAGCACTGTTCTCTTCATTCCGCTGCTTATTTTTTTGTCACATTTCCCAAGTGCCTGTTATATTGCTATATGTTCTAGAGGCTCTTTAGATACAAAGTGCTCTTGGCTTGTTATCCTAAAAGGTGTATCACAGAAAATAATCTGCTGCTGAAGTTAACCCTTAGCTTGCTGCTCTTCCTTCCAGTGACATTCGCTGATATGCTATCAGCGTAACCGTGACAATGTTATTTGGTCATTGGCCTAGTGAGAGTTAGTTTGGTTTTTGACAGGTGAATAAAACCCTGCTGGTTTCACATGATGTGCCAACATTGTTAAGATAGGAAGATGTGTCTAAAAAGATTAAACCACAGATTCAGTAAGCAGTTGCAGTATGACCTAAAAAGCGTATTAAAGCAGTCATTTCTCTAGCTGAAGAACTAAGACACATTGCACTTCAAAGGAGCGTGCTGATGAGGAAGCGTGGACGTTCAGCCGACCCTTCAAGAACCTCCTTTGCTGCTAGAAATGTATTCATGAACTTCTCTCAAGTTGCTTTCACAGAGCAGCTCCAACGGTATTAAAGGTGTCAGCTTTTACTTTATTTTTTCACATTCCATTCCATTTCTGTGAAAACCTCTCTTAAAGGCCAAAACTGAGAGTCCAAAGTTTCGTAAAAAAACCCAAATGCTGCTCTTTACAGGATATTGGCCTTCTATAACTTAGCCCTCGGGAAGGCTTTGACCCGAAGAGACGTAAAGCCATCAGAAATAGGAAGGATGCAGCCAGAATTTGTAGTTTTCAGTACACTATACACACTTCTTTTACTCCGATTAAAAGTCACAGCAAAGCTGTCTTGGAGAAAAGAGGGTGAATTTTGACTCTTTCCATTTGTCTCGGATGTTACCTTCTCTAAATACAATATGATTCATTTAAAAGTAAAACTTTCCTTTTTAAAAGAAAATATATATTGTCCCAAACACCATTTCCTTACACTCTATTAAACACAGACAGGGATGGCTAGAGGCTACAGATCTTTAGGTTCTCCACTGATGCATAAACTAAACAAAAAAGACAACCTTACTTGTTTCAGAAAGCTTTATTAGAATAGGAATCTTTGAAGACAAACACAAAAGATTCTAATATGTTTAGATTTTATAACGTAAACAACTAATTTAATGCATCACTAGCAATATACAATGGTCGCCATCTTGCAACATGAATGCAAGTAAGAAACTGATGTAATCTGTGAGATATTTCAAAATAATTAATTAGAGAATAAAAAAAAAAAAAAAAAAAGGAACTTTTATTGTGTAAACTCTCCCCGTTTGCCTTTTTTAAAAGGATCAGAAAAACTGCAGCAGTTGAACCTTTGCTAAATGAAGGTAACAAGCAATCTTTTGAACTGGCCTCTAAATTAAGAACATGTAATTGCCAGAGGAAGGGTATTTGATCAAACGAAGTTGAAGTGTTTCTCATCAGAGGAGTTCCACAAAACTGCACAAAATCCAGTTTCTGTAAATAAGGGCCAAAAAACTTGCAAATTCCTGCAGATTTTCTCAGAGCAGGTTGACATGTCTAAGCTGCGTGCTCGCCAGCACGGCAGACTTCTTCCGTGCTAATTTTTGTTGTTGTTCTGTAAGGGCAGTCGGGGCTTTAAGCGATTTTGGGTTTGATGCCAACGTTCGATGCCTCCCTTTCACTTCCTTAGCTCCCTCTCGAGCACCTATCTTCTCGCTTAATTATTTTGCAGCTTTGAAAATTACAGCAAGCATTCCTTTCCAAATTTTTTCTTTGCTGTTATTTTCCTCACAAGCATGGACTCGATGATCTCGAGAGGTCCCTTCCCACCCCTAACATTCTATGGACAGATAGATGATGACAAAGGAAAGGGTTCTACACACTGATCCCTGTTTACTTTTTATTTCGTTTGAAAGAATTACCTTGTTTTCTGGCACACTCCAAAATCAAGCCTCAGGTCCTACAGTATTGTCTGCACTGATGAACTGAGGCACCCCAGGAAGCCCAACTCACATGAACAGAGCTTGATGTACACCCAGCTGTCCCCTGACAGTGTGTTATTGTACCGCTTCACATAAATGACAAGGGGATATTGAATCAGATGCAGCAACATAAAAATCTTCTCAATTCATAACTTCATACAGCATGCTGTGCTAGAAAAAATACACCCCGATTATTCAAAACAATATTAGAGGACAAAATATTTAGGGAGTAGTCTGAAATCCAACTGACTCACTGAACAGCCCACTGTTTTGAAGTAGTGGCTAAGCAGGATTTCTATGATCTCACAGACCAGCTTAAATCGTTATGTTACTGGCGTAAGCCTTGTAGCCACTATCAGCAAAAAGCGTGGTTTTTATGTAAATAGCTGTGGCTTGGTGGGGACAGGGGGCTGGTCAGAGCCCCACTGCTATCGGCACGCAGAAAAATGTTCCTCTGTCACTTGCCTTAATTTCTCAAGGTGCCAATCTAAAAGATGCAGAAGGAATAAACACATGCCAAGATGTCCTTGATGTTGTGGAACTATGTTTTTAAAAGCAAATGTAAAGCTTTTTTGGACAGATAGCTGAAGAGCTCTCATGCTGGGGAAGGGAAGCTCTCGTTTTGTCTGCAGGTTATGCTTAGAAGAATTGCACAAGGGAGGAAAAAGAGGACTTTCTAGGGACTGCTGGGGACTAGCGACTCCAGCCGAACGTGTCTTACTACCTTAAATTGCCTCTGGAGCCTGACCTAGCAGTATCTGCTTGGGGTCCATGTGGCAGGTTCCAACCATGAGGAGCACATGACTTCTGGAGGTTTGAACAATGCCGCCACCAGCTGGATATCTACCGCTGCCAGGGCTGGGGTTGACTGTACAGCAAGATAAGCATATTCTTTCTGAAATACAGAGAAATATGTGTGTGTGTGAGTGAGTCTATATCTACACGCACACACTTGGGAAAAGCAGTTTTCTACTGGCTAAATCTGGTCCCAGGCTTGGGAGAAGTATTCTGCAATTAAATCTGTAAATAGGAGTAGAAACTGTGAAGTTACTTGTTACAGTTTGCTTAGCTTTGGCCATCTGTGGTGAAAAACAAAGGGCAAGATTCACCTGATGGTTGATACTGGACTGTGGAAAATCATAGCTTAAGGCTCTTTGACTTCCAGAGGATCTGAAACCTTCCTTTCACCTTTCAGAACAGCACCCTAACTGCCATCTTCTGGGGTCTTAGAAAACAGGAATTCCCCCCCAAACCCTTCTGCTCACGCAGCTCCACTCAGCACACTGTTTAGTGAGTCAAAGATGCTGACTATTCTGTGACTATGGCTTTGTGTTCCCGTGGCTGCCCAGCAGTGCTCCTCTGTAGCATGAGGAGGCATCTCCTGCAGAGGATTCAGGCTCCTGCAGGGACAGGCATGGAATAAAATTTACATCTTCTGCACCTTGAGGGAGTTCATGAACCCCTGAGCTTGTAGGTAAAATAATTCATCATCTTTCATAGGTGTTTTCAGTTTTGTGAATCTCACTCTCCTAGTTTCACTACAAATGCTCAAGTACAAAATTATTATTACTTTTTTTTTTTCTGCTAGAAGCATTTTTTTTTTTTTTTTTCTTTATTTTGGACCAGTTCGAACTGGTTTTTTGAGGACATGAAGGATGAGAGGGGAGATTTTTAGACTGTAAAATCAATTATTTGTACAGCCGTAAGGATCTGTGGAAAACTATGTCTCACAGTCTCTCTAATGATGGGAAAGAGAAAGAATGAAGAAATACGTATTAAATTTGAAGTTTAACTTAAGAGCTCACTGTTTTGCTTTTGCTTGATACCTCCATTTTAGTGTTTATTATCTCAAGTCCTGGATCCTTGAGAGAGTGAATTACTTGGAAGCAGTCTTACATTTAGCATGTGCGAAGGATCTTGCTGGAATGAAGCATTAGTATTGGAACACAGATGGGTCTGTAAGGGTCTGAAATGGAGGACACAAGTACATCCAGAGCTCCAAGGGATGCAGGAACTCCTGTATGAAGAGAGGATATGGCACATTTCATGCTTTGAAGAGAAGGTTGGTTGGTGACTCCTTCCTGTCTCACGGTGGGATGTTCTAACTCGAGCTGAGAAACCCAGCGTGACTACGAAAACCTGTATGTGAAATGAGTCTGGGAGACAAGAGAGGAGCTTGGATGCTGCGTTAAAGGAGTTACAGGAAGGAATAGAACCACCTTTTTCCCTGGAGATGTCCGACACTTTCCATCAGAGCATCCACGGCAATCGTGTAAAAAAGGAAAGTGAAATCATTTTCTCAGGTAAACCGTTAGTGATCAAACTAGGGCAAGTCTTTTGCAGTTTCTTGATAGAATATTAAAAAAACCGTCCGAGGAAGAAAGTAGGATGTTGTTGCACCACATGCATGTCCAGGAACTGAGTTTCAGCTTTGTGCTCCACAACTTCCTCGTGCTCAGCAGAAATCCAGACCTTTGATGTACCAATCTGAGTTACAGGTAGCAGAGCTACGAGAGTAACTTTTGAATTGAACTTTAACTTGGACAGGAACTCGCCACAATCTGCACTGAGCATGCACCCGTGACTATTGTTGTACTCTGCCCATTACTTGACAAAACTATTCCTTTATTCCTCCAGTAACCTTACCTCTCTCCAGAATAGAATCACAGACTCACAGAATGGCGGGGGTTGGAAAGGACCTCTGGAGATGATCGAGTCCAACCCCCCTGCCAGAGCAGGGTCACCCAGGGCAGGCCACACAGGAACAGATCCAGGCGGGTCTGGAAAGTCTCCAGAGAAGGAGACTCCACAGCCTCTCTGGGCAGCCTGGGCCAGGCTCTGTCACCCTCATAGTGAAGGAGTTTCTCCTCGTGTTGAGAATAGATACGAGTTTGCCTGCAGCAAACCGAGAAAAGGGTTTCAGCATTAAAAACATGGGCTGAACTACGTACAGATGAGCGTGTAAGTTACACAGACACAACAGATGACAGGAGTTTGCTGTGGGAAAGCGATGCTGGAGGACAGCCCAAGTTTACAGAAGTGCTTAGACTAGCCCATCACCAGGGCTGGTTATGTTGTAGAGACCTACCTCAAAAAGAAGGTAAAGTTGTTTAAACTCTGAGCAGATAGTTAGAGAAAAATTGTACCAATGAGATGAAACTAAAATGGTGCCAAAGAGGAGCACTCAGTTTTTTATTTCCCAGCACACAAGCTTGGCTATTTCCCTGTAGTTACCTATAAAACCCAATCTCCTTCATTTCCCTTGAAGTCTATTGTCAGAATACTCATTATGAGATCCTGGCTTCTTGAAATAAACCTTTGAAATAAAGGGGTGTAGGATGTACTATGCGCTATGTAGATCCAGGGGTCGTACGATGGATCCGCAAACAAAAAACTATGAAACTGAACTTGTAATAGGTGAATGTTTAACGCCAGCCATGCGATGCTATTTCAGGAGAAGTGGAAAAATGAGGTGGCCAGCAATTCTGGCAAAAGCACGTTCTTCAGAGGCAGCATGTGAAAATCATTATTTTGTCTTGTAGAACGGCTAAGGAAATTTATTTTGAAATGGCAATTATATAATTAGCGTGTTAAGCAACTTCACTGGATGACAAGTGATTAAAGGCCGTTTCAAGAGCGAGCCATAGCGTTATTTGGATTAATGTGTGGACAACGCCACCGAATAACCCTGGCATAACAGAATAACAGAGTGGACAACAAAGCTGAGTGCACATTTTGCCAATATCTTTCTTCGGAGGTGTCTACAAAATAGGCAGCTGGGTTTTGACTGTTAGGCTGAATTCATAAGGTTTGAATGGCTTTACCAGTCCCAGACATTAAAATTAACATAGCTATTAAAGTGAAAAGGCTGCCTATTAAGAGTCAAGATGAAAAACCCAGAGCCTTGTTAGTCTCAACTGCAAGAGAAGCTGCTGGGGGGGGGGGGGTGTCTCTTTCCACTTCATTTTTGCCTCCATCGCTTGTCACCAACTTTTGTCTAGTAGGTGTATGTCTACAGATCTTTTAACTGTTGAGTAGGAGAAGAACGTACTTCTGTTGTCTCCCCTCTGCTTTTCTCTGCCAGGGAAAAAGCTGTTAGATTTCCTGATCATGCAAGTGGGTTGAATCTCCTGCTGCAGTGTGACAAGGCAGAAAACTAACCGACACTTTTAGCTGTTCCAAACTTCTCCAGTACCTTTCCCTTTTCAGCTTCTTCCCTAACAGCCACAGCAGCAAGAAAATTCACTGTCTCTACATTTCACCATCGGGCAGCTGAGCCTAAAGTAACAGCAAAACAAACCAAACCAGAAACAGATTGCACACTAAGGATAGAAACAGCTGGCCCGGGGTCCATGGAAGGTTGGCTCATTGCATGTTGTTAATGCTTTTCTTTTCACTTCCACATGCTACACTGCACTGAAAGCCTACTCAGATTTTTTATTGCAAGCCGCAAAAGGTGCAGTTCCAAAGCAGCTGAACTTCTCTAGGTCAGGCCTGCTACAATCCTGCTCTTCCTACCTCCTTCGGGGTGTATTCCCATTCTCTTCTTTACGCCAGATGATGCCACTGCACACTTTAAGGGACAGCTTTAAGGGACCAACAGTTCTCCTAGAAAATCACTTCTCTGTACAGTTAATTTTTGCCTCCTCTTCAAGTGACATGTTACACAAGGTGGGTAAGATGATCTAATAGCTTGCTGCTGTGGAAGGGGATGGCTCCTCCTCCCCTTCTCCTGGCTGGGCAGTCCTGATTGACTCCCTTATTTCAGCTCTGGTACTCATCTAAGGATCAGTTCAACTCACTTAGCGAGATAAAAACTTGAATTAGTTTCTGCCAGCTCGGTGGTTTAGGAAGCAGCCAGGATTGGACATGAAGTCAATGGAAAGGAACAACCAAGGTAGCGTCTTTCACCTTGGAGATACTCAAAAGCTGCCTGGACACAGGCCTGGACATCTCGTTCTAGGTGGCCCTGCTTGAGCAGGGGCGTTGGAGCAGATGACTTCCAGATGTTTCTTCCCACCTCAGCTGTTCTATGATTCCGTGAACCTCACCACTCTTGTGAAATCTCACCAATAGCTGTCAACAGGAGGAGGAAACAGTCCCCAAAACATACGTGGTCTTTGTTTGTCATCATTTACACGCTAAGCATGTGAGATACCCAGAGACTGGAACAGTACTATTGCATTTCCTGCTGACACGGACCGTATAAACAAACACGGATACACAGAGCACGGAAAAAGTCCTGTTCTGCATCTTCAGCAAGAGGCAGTCACATTGGAAAGCTACCCAGGAAGCCCCGAATGAGAGCACTGGGAGTCTGGCAGGTGGGTAGCCATGCCTTGGTTTACCTTCTGTTCCCATTCAGCAGTTAGTATGTATCTCGCTTTTTGAAAAGGAAAGATTACACATCCTCAACAAATGCAAATGTTTGATCTTGGGTTCATCGAGGAAAACTTCAGCAGCTGCCAGGGAAAAGCAAATGTTCTGTCATGTACATCCAGACCGAGATAATGGGAAACAGAAGAGGAAGAATATGGAGAGAACGTACCAGCGCTTCCACGCGCAGTTGTGGGGAGTACAGCCGATGAGGAGAAAGTACCACAGAGCAGACAACCACCCAGTGAGCCTGACTAAAACCTGATGGGATGACTCCTGACTGCAACGTCAGCCCAAGAGGTGCAACTTTCCCAACACAACAAGAGAAGAGTTAAGCGTGGTGCTAGATACCAAACGCAGTTTACATTTATGTCCCACGTGAACTGTCTCCTTTGGAGGACCAAGCACTCAGCTGTGGCCATGCCTGACCCACCCTGGAGGTTACGGAGCTGTCAAGGAGAAGGGCAGCAGCCGGCCAGATTACACCAGCGTGATGAGGAGACGTAGTTGCGCGAGATGTTTTTACAAGATCAGTTAGGAGTCCTGACGTTGAAGGAGCTGTCGTGGAATTGCCAAGCTTTGGGCAACTGCTAGAAGATTTCTACTGAGTCAGACTGAAGTTTTCTCATTTTATTGAAGAAGCCACCCCCCAAAAAATATGAGAACTGCATTTACAGTAAGTCAAGTAGGAATAAGCTGACGAGCGAAGCACGTAATGTCAGCCAAAAAATCCCAAAGGGAATATATGTATTTCTTAAAGAAAGTCCTAACATTTTCTCATTTTTTGGCTCTGTCCAAACAGAAACACCCACTGTGACCCTGAAACTGCTGAGCACAGCATCTTCCTTCCAGTACAGCCACTGCCTGTTGGACTCTCCTATCAACTCTATCTCATTAGTAGCTCTTCCACTTCTACAATTTCAGCCCCTGCTTATTCACTTTCCAGTTATTTTTATACTTGAAAATAAAAGTTGATCATAACGGCAGATTATATTTAAGTTTACACAATTGTTTTCTGTCCTGGAAAATCAAAGTATTCTCTTTTACGCGTTATAAAGTGTAGGAGAGTTCTAAGAGCATGGTCTAATATACAACACAAATATAATCAGAGAACCATGGAAAGCCCTGGGCTGGAAGGGACATCTAAAAGTCACCTAGTCTAACCCCCTGCAGTGAGCAGAAACATCCTCAGCCAGAGCTGGTTGCTCAGAGCTCAGTCAAGCCTCACCTTGAATGTCTCCAGGGATGGGGCCTCCACCGCCTCCCTGGGCAACCCGTTCCAGCGTCTCACCACCCTCAGAGTGAAGAACGTCTTCCTAACGTCCAATCTAAATCTACACTGCTCTAATTTAAAACCATCGCCCCTCACCCTATTGTTACATGTAGCCCACAATGGATGAGATTAAGAAAGCAAGGACTGAAAATATAAAAGACATTAAACCACCCTTGTCATCACTTTAACAACACATCTCACTGGGACTATCGGCTGAAGTAAACAAGCAGAAGTCAGTGATGAATAAACGGGCAGCTCCAAAACCCACGCGTATGTTCATACCCCCAAAATCATCAAAAAGGACGAAAGTAATGAGACTTTAACAAAGTGCGCTGGTCTTTGATCCGCATCCTGAAATTGAAGAAGAGAACTGGTCACCCTTCAATGAACGTCAAGTTACTGGGGCTTAAAAAAATCAGTTGTAGAGGCAGAGTGCTCCATGACAAGCATTCAAAACTCTTCACAACAGGCCCAATCTGTTCTTCGCCATCACCAGCACTGCCTTTAAAATGTTTTTATTAAAAAATGAATGTTCATACATTCTATTTGCCTGCTGTTCAGTGAGTCTTAAGAATGTTCAAGACACAACTCCAATTTAACCTAGCTACCATTACAGTTATATGATACCATATATAGTCACCATATATAGCTACCGTATATAGAGGTGGATCATACGTGGATCAAAAGCTGGACATGAGCCAGCAACGTGCACTCGAAGCCTAGCGAGGCCAACCATAGCCTGGGATGCATCGAAAGAAGCTTGGCCGCAAGTAGAGAGGGGTGATTCCACTGCTCTACTCTGCTCTGGTGAGACCCCACCTGGAGTACTGTGTCCAGCTCTGGAGCCCTCAGCATAAGAAAGACAAGGACCTGATGGAGCAAGTCCAGAGGAGAGACACGAAAATGATCAGAGGGCTGGAGCACCTCTCCTATGAAAAAAAGGCTGAGAGAGTTGGGGTTGTGCAGCCTGGAGAAGAGAAGGCTCCAGGGAGACCTTGTGGCCTTTCACTTCAAGGGGACCTATAAGAGAAACAGGGACAGTCATTTTAGCAGGGCCTGTTGCAACAGGACAA
>JAAGNO010019611.1:0-36452 GCA_033439905.1 Ceryle rudis | reverse complement strand
AAAATATTGTTCAATACTGTATAAATTCCAGAAGAAAACACACTTTATGATATTATTAAACCTTTAATTTATATATATATATTTGTGTTTGCACAATATTTGTGTTTGCACAAACCACAAACATTAAAAGTCATGGCCCTGCTCCATGACTCTGACTCTTCAGTGCTATGATAAACCAAAAAAATACTAATTGTAATTTCCATACTTTAATTTCTTATTGTTACTTTAATAAATACACAAAAATATAACCATTCTCTGGAGTTTTTAATCATATTATTATTTCTTATTTTGATTTTTTTTCCTGATAAATTAACCTCGAAGGCAGAATTTTAATTATTTACCTAATGAGATAACAAGATTTCTTCAGTAAAGCAGGTCATGCACAATGCTGGAACATCTAAGCTATAAAGAAGATAATTTTTGATTCATTTTAGTCCAGGGTAGTCTGAATTGCATCAGCTTAAGATGTATGCAAAAGGACTATGGAATAATGAAAATGGGGTCATATTGTAGAATAATGCATGCAATAAAGTAAGAAAGTTTAAATCCTTTTGTTAATGCATCTTTATTAGTAAATTTGGGGAGGGAAGGGAATCTGGTTCTTTTTTTCAGAATATGTAAGATTCAGATCTGTGCATGCTCCAAAAAAAGATCCATCTGAAAACATTCTTAATGGTTATATTGTTCTGTGAATATATAAGGGAGGAAAAATCTTATATTCTGTTGTATGTACTTGAGCCATAAAATTTGCAGTTCTGAACCATCTGTGAGTTAGAAACCTACAGCTGAAGAAAGATGATTGATATGAGTATCCTTTTTGTTGGATTGTAAAAGACTTTTAGTTTTGCAGTCAAATACCAATATGGATATTAATTCTAAGTAAGTTTGTTAAATATAACAAATATCTTCTAAATATTGTTGTTGGATATTGCAGATTATGGTACTGTATTTCAAGATTATTTGCATTTGAAATATTAGCTATTGGGAGAGTAGTTTTTGTGTAAAGTTTCTATTGGAAAAGTCTCCAAATGTATTATAATATAGGACATCATAATTGTAAACTGATGCAGAGTCAGTAGCTATAGAAAACAAGAAGTTGGGAATATAAATAAACCAATTCAATACATATAAAAATGCAATCAATTAGCTATTTTATATTTCTTTCTGTGTATAAAAGTATACAAACATGTATGAAAACCCACTTTTATATATATATGTACGTATATATACACATATCCCATATATGCATGACCTGTTATATAATGTGTTTGCCCCTAAGAAGTAGTGTGTTTTCAGTAGATAAAAATTAGCTAGATTCCTAGCGCATTATCTCAATGTTTTCAGGTATTACCTGTAGAAAAAGGAAAGGGAGGCTTAGATGGCACAGCAAAAGTTGATAAGCTTATCTAGTAGAAGTTTATTTGAAGGATGACTGCTTAATGTATCCAGATCCTTCCCAAAACCATTTTTTTTTACTATCATATTTATTATATTTGCAACATTTAAGATTGTAATATTACTCTTAAAGTCTGTTTGGTATGTTATAGTTAATAGAAAAGCTTGCTTTGCTGTTCTTTAAAGGTTTGGGGTTTTTTTGTGTGTGTGTGTGGGGGGGTTTTTTTGGTTTTTGATTGTTTGTTTGTTTTTTGTATTTGTAACATCAGATTGGGGACTGATGAGCTGAATTTATTTCTTCTTGCAGCCAAGGACACCTGGAAGGGTACCTACCTTCAAACTAAGACATCAGGGTCTTTTCAGTGATTCACCGTTCTGCCATTCCCCAGACATCCAAGTAAAGAAAAAGGTTGGCTTATTCCACATGGTCGAAACATCACTAATGAGAGCTATTTACATAACCAGAATGAGACACATCCCAGAGAAGAAAATAATGAAGGTCATAACATTCCCTGCAGTGTGTTCTGGTTCAATACGTGCACTCCAGGCCAACAGAAATGTGAGATGTTGCTCTTCATGTGTGCTTATGGCTCTCCCTGAGACAGAAGTGCTTGTGGAGTCTGAGGGATTTAGTAGGACTTTGCAGGTGTCATTATGCAGTGGTGCTATAAGTAGCTTGATGAGACAGCTGTTCCTGGTGTGGGCATTTACATTCACTTCAACTTTTATGAATTTTCTCTGTCTTCTCACAATCAGGCTTTCAGTTCTGCTGATCATCCTGATAATTCTTTTCCTCTTCCAGTGCAGATTCATTGGTTTTGATAATAAATGATGAAAAATGTATAGCAATTCAGATGAGTTCTCACCATCAGCTTCCACAGCTGCATTACTACTTACATACTGTAGCTGGAGAGATCTTTTATAATACACATATTATGTGATACATGATTAAACTTTCTTTTTTTTTTATTTTGGTATCATTCTGGAGATGACATCATACTATGCCTGGTAGTTAATTAGAGATATTTCTTCTGTTCAAAGAAAGATAGGGAGGCATGCACAAGAAATAATTCAACATAGTTTAGTTGTTACAATCTCTTGATGGTGTTTCTGCCATTTGAAATGTAAAAAGTATTTGGCTACTTCTGTTAAAGCTGTGAGGATGAGTTTTACTTCAGTCAAATTTAATTATATGTGTGTAACCCTCTGAGCAATTTATCTCACCTGTTGTTGATTCTTTCTTCCTTATTTCCAAAGGTGTATCTCACTGCTTCCCAAGGGAACCCAGGATGTGTGAAGATATTAGACACACCACATAGTACATGCAGTCACATGTCTCTGTTATAAAAAACATTTTTCAAAAGAACCTGAAAGACTTAAGTACCTAAATCCTAGTTATTTTCAGTGAAACCTATGGCAAGCCCACCCTGTGGGTTTAAATAAAACTCTTTTTATCATGGACTGTTCTAAGAATCAGAAACATTGAGAGGTGTGAAGCAAAATTCCCTAACATATGGTCCATCTGACAAGTATTCACACCATAGAGCAATGATGTATTATAGAAATGTGATATCATATATCAAAAGGTAGCATTATTATGTTTGAACGTATTTTGTGTCCTGCAACATTCGGTTTTCATGGAAGAACACTATATAATATGGTATATTCACCTCAAGAAGGCATAATATGTTAAACAATGTTACATTTTATGGTATAGATATATCATTATATCAGGCACAATTTCAATGGTAAATTTAAGACTTAGAATTAAGAACATAAATAGAAGTTAGATCCAGTGAAGAGTTAAACACATCAGAGGGTTTTTCATCCTGTCTAAATGTAGATGTCTAAGATAGGCGTGACAAATTGCCATCTGTCTCCTTCTATTTGGAGCAGATGACTAGTTAAAAGTATATGCCAGACTGTTACATAAACAAAGATACATTAAATGGATTTCAGGAAGAGCTTAGATTTTGATATTAAAATTCTCCACACATCTCATCTTCAGCTTCTAGACATGTTGAGATGGGACTCAGTCTTGACTTCACCTAACTTACACATTATCAGAATCTACAAACTAGGTAATCTTTTTCTTGTTTCAACTGATGGGCTTGTGAGGGTAGAGTTGGACAGAAAGTGCTATGTGAAATGCACTGAAACTCATTTGGGATGTTCTACATAACTGTTGTTGAAACTCTGAAACACTTGTTGGTATCCTCCCTAAATAACCATTTCATTTCAATAGGCAGCTCTTTGGAAATCAGACCAAGCTTTCTTTATTTTTTTCAAGAGGTTAGATGGCCTGGTGAGATAGATATAGAATAATAGAATTGCACCATTTTTTCTGGCCGAAAGCATCCCCTGACCTTAAAAAAAAAATGCCTAGGGACATCTCTACCATTTGTTAACCCTCATCATTAATTAAAGAATCATGCATCATGGATTAGGAAACCCAGGAGCACCAGTGAGTCACAAAAATCCTCTGTGAAACTTGTCTACTACCTCTCAGGCTATAAAAGAGTGGGAAAACAATTCCTGGAAAGTTTCTTTCACTTCCTCAGCTAAGAAAGCAGGACTCTGAAGCCCCTCAGAAGATTCATCTTACTGTAAATGCTATGCTATAGTTTTGTCTATCTTGTATCGGTTCAAAGACTTACCATCGTCTTACATCTATGCATACAAACACACCTACAATACAAATACATCTAAGCTAACTACCCTAGAGTCCTTTTAAGATAATTGAAAAGAATGGATAAAATTCCTTTCCCTTATTTTAAATATAAACTTTAGAGTGAGATAAATGACACCTTTACAGTGCCTATGTCTCAATTGTCTGTAAAAGGAGGTTGTTTCATTCCACACATCTGAATATTATCCAATGAATCCCGTAACTAATGTAGGAAGCGAATTATAAACATTTTGATACCTGAAGACTTTAAACTAGCATTTTGTCCTTGCACTAAAATTCTGTGAATAGCCACAGACATCCCTTGCACAAACACATTTGTTAACTGTTATTACAAACATAATTTTAGTATTAAGAAATCGAGCTGATGGTTTGTTATAAGGGCATAGGTAGTCCACTATACAAGCTGTTCCATTGGATAACAGTATCTTAAGGAAAACCTGGCATTGCTAATTCAGATATGACAGCAATTAAGCAGTATCACACAATTTTTTACTGCTGTGAGGGGTATCATCTTCAAGATGAAACAGATGTTGGATTGATGAGAGAATCCCACATGAGAACTAAAAATCTAGTCACACACATATTATGTACCTAACTAAGTCATGACAGCCTGTGTCAATCCTGCTAACAAACTGTTGGAAGGTAACCTGCCCTAAACAGTGCCATTCAAAGCAGCTGCTGCACAGGTCACAGAATCATAGAATTGTTGGTTGTAAGGGATTGCTGCAGGTCTTGCAGTTCAGCTCCCACTTGAAGCAGAATTGTTGCCAGTAATAGGTCAGGTCACCCATAGATTTATCCTACTGAGCCTTAAATACCACTAAAGATGGAACTTTTCTTCAGTTGTTCTAACAAACCTGCTGCAGTGCTGCATTTCCCTCTTAATGATGAAGATTTTCTTCAATGTCTGATCTGAACCATCCAATACACAATTTGTTCTCATTCACCTTGCTTTTACTATCATTAATTTGCTGAGCAGAGACAGACTCTGTTGCTTGCAACTGCCTTTCTGGTAAGTGCATCTTTTGAGCCTCTCCCAGGCTGCAAAATCACCCTTTAGTTTCCTTGTTGTCAGACCAGCTCTGTCAATGGCTGTTTTTATTTCTAAAGTGTGAATAATAGGCCAAAGGATGAAGATTAATGAGATCATAAGGCTGGAAGTGAGCTCATTTAGCTTGTCAATTCTGCCCCAAGTAAGATCAATTGCATCTATACCATTCTTGACCGATTATTTCTCTAATGTAAACATTTCCGGTGATGGAGGCTCTGTAGCTTCTCTGGCTTGGAGACAAACTGAGATTTCTAGTAGAATTTTTTAGAGACTGACAAATTTGGTAGGTTTCTGGGCCCAGGGAATTTTCTTCTGTCACAGCCCCATAGCTGCAAGGGCTGCTGCATTGTCATTTCCCCAGCTCCATATCCTCTCCATAGACATGCATGCTACAAATGTCACACATAGCAGTCCACAGGTGCAGCACACAGATGTGCCCGTACTGCCACCCACACAAACACAGTGAACGATGAATGGCTCAGTCCTGTTCCTCCACTCCTGCAGATTAGAGTTAAAGCTTGCTAGTGGAATACACACATGCACACACACACACACACACATATACATATACACACATGGGCTCTTTTCTGTACCTAGTCTTAGATATTTAGTCCACCAATTTGCTGGCTCCCAGACCCTGGTCTCCTCTAACTGCTGAGTTGGAGGCCCTCAGGCATCAAGTTCCTACTCCAAGGGGATTGTCATATAGACCTCTTCTCCCAGTAGTCAGCCTGTTTGGCTTTAATCTAGCATGTATACACAGAGCCTCAGAAAGCAAAAGTATCCTCCCCAAAGATCTTTAGAAAACTAGAATCATAGAATGTATTTGGTTGGAAGGGACCTCTAAAGGTCATCTAGCCCAAGCCCCCCCTGCAATAAGCAGGAACATCTCCAACTAGGTCAGACTGCTCAGAGCCTCATCAAGCCTGGCCTTGAATGTCTCCAGGGATGGAGCCTCCACCACCTCTCTGGGTAACATATTCCAGTGATCTATCACTCTCATATTAAAGAACTTTTTCCTAATGTCTCTACCCTTTTCTATCTTAAAGCCATTACCCCTTGTTCTGTCACTACAAACCCTTGTGAATAAACCCTCCCCTGCTTTCTTACAGGCCCCTTTCAGGTACTGGAAGATCACTATAAGGTCCTTCTGGAGCCTCCTCTTCTCCGGGTTGAACAACCACAACTCTCAGCCTGTCTTCATAGGAGAGGTACTCCAGCCCTCTAATCATTTTTGTGCCCCTCCTCTGGACATGCTCCAACAGGTCCACATCCTTCTTGTGCTGGGTGCTCCAGAACTGGACACAGTGCTCCAGGTGAGGACTCACCAGAGCAGAGTAGAGGGGCAGGATCACCTCTCTCAATCTGCTGGCCATGCTGCTTTTGATGCAGCTCAGGATTCAACTGGCCTTCTGGGCTGCCATTGCTCATTGGTGGCTTATGTCCAGCTTTTCATTTACTACTACCCCCAAGTCTTTTTCCAAAGGATTGTTCTCTAGCATGTCCTCTCCCAGCCTATAATGATAATGCTGGTTGCCCTGGTCCAGGTGCAGGACCCTGCACTTGGCCTTGTTGAACCTCATGAGGTTCACCTGAGCCCACCTCTCCAGCCTGTCCAGGTCCCT
The DNA here is from genome assembly GCA_033439905.1 of Ceryle rudis. Taxonomy (NCBI): domain Eukaryota; kingdom Metazoa; phylum Chordata; class Aves; order Coraciiformes; family Cerylidae; genus Ceryle; species Ceryle rudis. The sequence goes on along the minus strand of JAAGNO010019611.1, from coordinate 29,692 downwards.
CTGGATGACATCCCGTCCCTCTGGCATATCACCTGTACCACCCAGCTTAGTATTGTCATCAGACTTGCTGAGGGTGCATTTAATGCCACTGTCTGTGTCATTAATGAATATATTAAACAACACACTGGTCCCATTATGGACCCCTGAGGGACACCACTTGTCATGTTTTCCAATGTAGACATCTAGCCATTGACCACTACTCTCTGGGTGCCACCATCCAGCCAATTTCTTATCCACTGAACAGTCCACACATCAAACCCATATTTCTCCAATTTAGAAAGGAGGATTTTGTGGGGGACATAATAAGCTCACAATAAGTTTTACACAGTCTGAATATTCTCTACCCACTGTATTCCAAAATAAATCCTACACCTCTTAGGAAAGAAATCCTTCAGGTTTGATGGCCTTCCAGAGAGATTCTTTTCTTGAGGCATCTTGGTGGGTTTTACGGAAGAAGCAGTCATCTAATTATTCTCTTCTGATGTTTTTTGGAGTAGTTTATCCAATGTGCTCCTGATTAGGTTGCTATAGTTTCTCCACCTGTCATTGTCCTTTGATTTTTGTCAGGTCTTGCTGTTAACTGTTATTAGTCTTTACTCCCATAACCTAAGAGAATTCACAAACCATGGAGAAACATGTAAACAGCATGAGACACACCACAATGAACTTCTGTCAGTACAAAAAGCCATGGTGAATGATGCACTGAAGAGTTTTGAAGGATTGTTTTAGATGGTATGGCTAGAAAAGATTTTATGCCAAAGGTATTTTTCATTAATTGATAAACAGAAGTGAAATAATATAATGGTGAAAAAAAAAAAGCATAAGTAAATTGAACACAACCGAAATCCAATGGACATTTCAGCCACTGTATGACACCTGAAGAAACATCAAACATTTTTAGAGAAATAGTTTCAAAATTTTTCCTAAAATATTAATTGAACAGAAAAAGGAGTGTAAGAATGCACTCAGCTAAATTTACTGCCAAATGAATAATAAGCTGAAGATCATAAAAGCTGCTTTATCTTCACTGCTCTCCTATGCAAAGCTAAACTAGATAACCTAATTATTTAATTGCTCTAATTCCTACTCTTGACTTCATTCTACTTTTTAATGTGCTTTGTTGTTTTTGTGGTGATTATTTAGGCTGGTTCCATTCCATGCAAAATGATTATACTGGAACCTCTCCAGGGCATAAAAACTTGCACTTATACATTTTTGTACAGGGCATTCACCACATATTTGACTGCGTTTTGGCATTGTTTTAAGTAAAACTTAATGTCAATACCCAGACATAAATCTACTAATTTCTTTTCTCAACTAATATTAGAAAAAGTTTGTGGGTTTGTTGTTTTTGGTTTTGGTTTTGTTTTTTTTTTTAATTGGTATCCTGTTCCTATTGTTCAATATTATTTTTCAATCAGAGCACAGAGAATGCAAAGGAAAATGAGCCAGGTGAGAATATTCTGAAATGGAGCTCCATTTAGAGGATTCAGCAATAAACACAAGGTTTGTTTTTTTTTTGTTTTTTTTTTTTATTTAGATATGACAGACTCAATTAGCATCTCATTAGCAATAAGCTTTATAAATAGACATGTTCAGCAAAGAGGGAAAAAAGTCAATAGTCTGCTGGCAGTCAGTCAGTATCCCAGCACCAAGCTTTCAACACATACAGAAGCTCTAATTAGAAACTTGTCCATGTGCATGCATCACTCATTAACTGCCTCTTTACTGAAAGGGAATAATGAATTGAGCCTTTTAATCTGACATTAATAAATTGCCACCATTTTGGAAGGCATTTGAATGTAAAATGGTGATGTTCATTATCAAAATTATGTTTGATGTGTTAGGTTTGTTCTGGCTCATTGAGAGGGACAATTTTCATAAAGTTAGGGTTCCTTCCAAAAAATTCGTTTGTATGCTTATGACTTCCCCCACAGAACTTTGAGAATCTAGATCTGTGAAGACAACAATATAAAGTACAGATGCATATATGATGAAAAAATGACATGTTCCCTTCATCTTCTATTTACATGTGCAAAAGTAATTGACCATGACTTGAAGGTATGCCTTAGGGAGAAAACCACTCATATCCCATTTATAACCTTTATTTTGTACAACCTGTATCCATCAGAAAGAATTCAGCTCCATACCTATGGAAAATGTATGACAAATATTTTGAGCCTAGGCAAACCATCTGTCCCTTGTTCTCAGTTCCTTTTTTAGTAGCTTTTATTCCAGACATATTTCATCTTTTGTATGAACCAAATAGAAAATCTGGACTATAATGCTTCACATGTATGGTAGAAAACACAAGTCTCTGGATCTTGAGCCACAGGTTGATCCTTGAATAAGAGTTGGAATTGGTCTTTTTGGATTTATATCATGCCACTAGTGAGATCGTGCAAAGACTAATAGGTGAACTAGTCCCCTCTGTGGTACAAAAGCAGCCGAACCATGTAGTGTAGTGGAAGATGCAGAAACATTTACAATTTTCCATTTGTGAGATGTTCTCAGAAACTCTTCCCTTTGGCACTAGTTATGCGATGGGTATTCTTTGTGTTCTTAGTCATACATATGACTACCTTCATGGGTGGGTGCACATGACCAATTAACGACATTTGCACTAGAAGATAAAAACTGATAAAGTTAATAAAACAGAACTATTGTGGTACACATAAAAGACCTGATAACTCTCCAGGCCAGGAAGTATAAATATAAATTTTATATTGTCCAGATTAGAAGTAAACTGTATTCATGTGTGACTGTAACACAGCTGTAAAAAATGTAATTACCAAAACTGTGCAATAGCAAATATGAGTTTTTGCCAAAGTACATCTCCCAGCAGGCAGAGTCAACTGTATTATGGAGAAAGATCATAATGTTATCTTTTGATATTCAAAAGTCATATAAACCCCCCATATTATCATGTCTCAACTATCTAGCAAAAAAAAATTAACAAAATCTTGGAGAAATATAGTGGGGAAAAAAAAAAAGGAGAAAACTGCTTATATAACTTTTCTTGAATTTCCCCAGTAAACCAGAAATTCATTAGAATGGGTTAAATAGCACATTCAAGTATGATTGTTAAAAACCATGTTTCTAATACTGTGAACAAAACAAACTTTTACCAATTTATCTTACACAATTCTTCTCCATTTTTGAACATCTTCTCCAAAGAAATAACTTTATAGTCATTGTCTATATATTTCTTACTTAGATTTCCAGACTCTGTGATGAACTGAATAACTGCATATAATATTGTATTCTATGCAAAGACCTGTTTTCCTCCTTTTCCTCCATGTTGACAGTGTTTATTGTACATCAGGGGTATGAAAGAGCTGTTTCTCTGTATCATTTTACGTTAAGTATATTCTTATCTCCATAACACCAAAGTGGACAGTTTTTCTAAGCCAAATGTTTCTCACATAAATTAATTTAGTATACAATGTCTGCAGAAGATTTTCTACAGTAATGATGCCTCTGTAGAAGTAAGGATAGGTTTTTTTAGGGATCAAGCATATCTACCTGGGTAGATAAGAAATGCTATATATTTCTTACATTATTTTCTCATGAAGCTATTGGATGGTCAATGGATATTTAATTATATAAAATTGAAATTATCAAATTGTGTGATCCAGAAGACAGACTTTGAACTATGAACTGGGGAAGAAGTGAGTCTGACACATTTTTCTTGCAAACTCACATCACCTCTAATTTTTTCACAGCCTGACTTTGATATATAGAGTAGAAGATTCTTGTAGAAAGCCATTGTTTAAAACAATGAATCTCACATTCTGTGAAGCTTCAATTGCACAAATTTTGATGCAAACGTTAAATATGTTTAGCTTATAAAAATGACTGATTAGCTTAGAGAAGTTATCCAGGGATGTTACTTAAGATCTTTTGATTCATCAAGTAATTAGTGTAATTTAAGGTGAGGTACTGAGCAGAAACTAGTAGTAACTTTATGTGGAAATTAAATAAAATTCGTGCTTGGCTTTTGTTTTACCTGTTGGCTAACATCCCCCCTTAGAAATATTATGTCCTTGGATTTTCAAGGTAGAACAGGAGAATAAGCTATAGACCTAAATTCACAATAAGTCAATATTCTTAATTAAAATCTATTTCACTAATAGTCTTCCTAATCCTTGGCAGTGCTTTATCTCACTAAAGACTCCAGCAGACATGTGACAGAGGATTAAAATAAGACAGCTGAAGCATCTTGAGCCACCAGTCAGTCTCCTACCTTGCCTTCTGATAGATGTTGTCACTCTGAGCAGAATGCCTGACATCTTGCGAAGAATGTTTCTAACCCAGCACATTAAAGAAAAAGTTTCTAACCCTGCATGTTAAAGACTAAGTTTCTAACCTAACATACTAAATTAAACTAATCCTACTTTCTGTTTATGAGAGTGAAATCTTCAGCAATGCAAAACCTGCTTTACAAATAACACAGACATCTGTATCTTTGGGTAATAACATCTGTAAGTGAATTACAAAGATGACTAGGGAGTGAACAAAAGTAGCTATCTGATTTCCATTGCTGCCATATGCTTTTAGACCTCTGACTGAAATACAATGCTGGTGAAGCATTCTTGAATTAGCTCACTCAGAAAAGTATCTTTTTTGTTGTATGTATTATTCTGTTTGAGAAATCCTGTACTGCCAGTTCTGACTACCTAACCTTAACTGCATACTTTTCAGAAACATATTCTTTAATTTCTTATCCAAGATGCCATGAAAATATAGAGAAGTTCTACACAGAGATTGCTATAATTTCAGTTATTAAAAATCAATGACTTCCTAAAGGCCTTATCTTGTCATGTGCCGACATCTCTTTTTTTTTCATCTGATACCAGATCCAAATCCCAGAGAATTTTTCTTTTATACTAGAAAGACATTGGATTAGACAAATATAGATAAGTCCATTATTAGTGACTAGATTTTTTTTTAGATGATTCATAGTGATGCATCTGTTTAATACGTATCAAATTCCTTATATACCCCACCAAAATGAAATTGTCTCTGCTTGAGAACCCTTAGAGGAATGAATCAGGCAAAATTTAGCTTTTACCAGTATGGATGTCTACATTTAAGCTTGTCATTTCACTTCCTTTATGGACAATAAAGAGAAACAAGCATTTTTAAGAGTGCCTGCTATTTATTACATAGGCACCTGATTATTTATTTATGACCTATGGTAGATAACTAAGATAGATTAAATGAAAGAACTTCAGAGTGCTTATTCATCTTCATGAATCATAGAAATCTAGGCTGACTAGTTGAGATATAGACATTTATATTATAAAGTTCAGTAGAAGAATCCTGCCCTATTGACAGAAATATGTCAGTTTTAATGTTACCTGGCAGTCAAGTTTTCCTCTACAGTCAGTAGAGGGAAGTCAGAACTTCCTTAAGGCACTTCATTTCAGAGATCATTGACACTTCTTTTAGGGCAGGGTAAATTGTTAAACTGGCATTTGAAAGACACCATTTATTGCCATTATCTTGAGAGAATCTAGACAGACAGCTGAACACAGCATTTCAATTTCAGGAGATGAATCTTATTTATTGGAACTTTAGTAAAATCACACTCATTAGTTTGTTTCTAAACATGCTGGTTTTTATCACAAAAGGATTAACGAGGGTTATTTGTATTTGATTATTGATATGCTCTGGAAACTTGGAAGTAATAAGGACCATGAGTAAATGTAAACTTTTAGAGTAGTCATCATCTTCAGAAAATTTACAAGAGTTCTTAGTGAGTCAAAAATGTAATTGCTACAAGAAAAACAAAACCCCAGGCCATTGTATACCACAGACCCAGTTCACTAAAAAGGAGACAGATGAAAAGCAGTTTCAGGAATTACATGTGTGTACTTTCTGTAAAAAAAGACATAGCAAATGTGTATTTACAGCAATAGACTGCCTGAAAGGCACAGAAACTGATATTGTAGCCCATGCTGAGCCATCAGGAATTATGCAGTGAAAGAGGAAATATAGACTACCTCTGAACACTTACCCCTTTATTCCCCGAGTTTACAACGATAGGCTTAAAATAAAATAGAGAAACAGTGATCATGCTGAAAAATAAATGGTGGAAAAATGTAAGTTTGGTGCAAAGAAAGAGTAAATAAAGAACTAGAGAACAGTGAAAAGTGTGAAAATTTAGGAAATTTAAATGTCTGCATCTAAGTGGTTTACACAGATTCACTTTATGGCCAAAAAAAAAAAAAAAAAAAAGTCACTTTTAGCAGAAAAAAAAAAAGTCACTTTTAGGGAAAGTATGTCTCATCCTAAAATAAATGTGGAAAATATACCAGGTAAACTATTGTTCAGATGCTGCTCTATAAAGAGCACTTAATTTAGCTATGATGTGCACTGGAAAAGGGACTCAGCTGCAGGTTATGAAGCTCAGCTTTGTACATCTGAACAGAGGTATGCTATATGTCTCCCACTCTTAGCAACAAAGATCTCATTAGTAAAGTGAACAGAGCTAGGAAGATAATTCATCTTATTATAAAGCAGACAATTACAGAGTAATTATTTTTTTAAAAATAATTATTTAGAACTTCTTGAGATGCTGTGAGTTTTCCAGGTTATTCATGTAGGGCTCACAGATGTAACAAATCATAGAAGATCAAAAGCCTCTAGGAACATCAGAGATAACACTGGATGTCCAAAACCAATTGAAATTACACAAAGTGTTTATCTTTTGTAAGCTAATCATATATCTAATGGGGAACAGTGAAATATCCATTCTAGGACATGACTTACTTTTGATTTGAAGTTCAATTCGTCAGTCTAAATGCATAAAATGCCGTTTGAAATGTACTACAGCTCCTGGCTTCTGTTTGTCTCTCCAGCAAGGCATCCATATCCCATATGTCTTGAGCTGTATCTGACAGTCCTATATAACCTCATATGCACTTCACACAGGTATAGAAGCTTACATATAGACAACTTTATCTGAGTACCTTTACCTGGAACTGAATCCCACCACAGACACCTAAAATTTAGTAAGATGATCAACACTGTCCTATATCAGTCCTTTGTTGTGAATTGCAATTTCTACTGAACACACCAAATAATCTCCTAATATCTTTCCAAGATTATATTCTCTTGTGTGAGCTTTTTAATTTTTTAGAAAATGTATGCATATGAATAATTTTATTGGTTTGGTATGAATGATTTCAGACTTAAGGTCTTAGACTAAATTGCAGGTGCAGATTCAAAGAAGTAGGTAACTAGTACAGATTTGAAGCCACAACTGGTAAGCATTGAATAAATATGTATTCTGAATTCTACCAAGAATTCAGGGTGTGAGCATATGCAGAGCGTGGGTGAACTGCTTCCTTGCAAAGCTTGTGCTCCCTGTACTGTTGTAGGATGCACACTGCTGCACCATCCTCTGGCTAGATCAACCAGTGTTAAATCAGTTTTATGCTGGAAGAGTTGTGGAAAGGTGACACAGTATAATCCACAATCCTGTTGTAAACAATAACCTATGTTTTCGTTTAATAATAATAAAAAAAGGAATGTAAAGATCTATGTGATCTAAATTCTGTATGACAAAATACGGTGCCTAAAATATGATGCCTGTAATTTTTGTTGACTTCATGCTATATTTACTTAAAAATTGTTTCATGATTCATTCAAAATATCTCTGATATCATACTTATTTACCTAGAAAACAGTGGACATCTGGTCCTCATATTCACCTATCATTTTCTGATATATATAAAAGTAATTTTTCTTAAGTTCAGCTTCAGAAGAATATGTAAATGTAAAGCAGATCTAGAATCCCTTGCGCATTGCTTGTAAAACAACATTCTCCTTTGTCCTGTGTGTCTGGCAATTTCTGTTCACTGCTTATTAAAGATTTTATGTTGCCTTTGTGATCTATTCATAATTGGATTTACTTCATTTCCCCAGAGAAGAAAACACAACAGATATTAAATACATTGTGAGTATTCTTTAAACTCTATGGTACAATATAGCTGTGTTCTCTGAAATAATTGTGAAAATGTGATCTTTGTGTCTTTTACTGTTGGATGTTTAAATTTTAGTCATCCGGTCTACATGTAATCACCTTAGACTCCCTTTAAAATCAATGGGGGAATAAAGGCAGCTCAAACAGTAGTTCATTTGACCTTGTCCAAATCCTTATTTCAAGAAGATATAAATTTTTCTTTGGAAGTGCCAATTTCTCTCAATTAAGCATAAAAAGAATTAGTGTGATTAGCTCACTGGTATATGTCTACTTTCAGTCATGCCAACCCCAGCCTAGCTATCCAGTGTAATTTTTTTATTATTATTTTTATTATTCATTTTCCCTTTAGTGTTTTATTGTTCAGACATTTGTCGTTGTTGTGACTTACAAATAGGTAAAAAAATCCTTCAAAAAGTATTCCACAGGAACAGGGAGTGATATATTAAAAAATGACAAAAGACCATACTGGTCTTATCAGACAGATCATTTAGCCCATACTCACTCAATTTTGCAGTGTATGAAAAGGAATGACATATTTGGACAGTAAATAAACATTCCTAATTGGTTTATACAAAAATAGTTTGAAAATAAATAAAGTGTATTAATTATTTTTAGTAAGTAAGAAGAACTATGCAGCTCTTTCATGCCTCTTCTATTGGTCTTTAGGCTGCCTGTTGCATTATTGCATGATCCTTCTTATAGATCTCATATATTCCATTTTTCCCCCTTTTTTTTTTTTTGTTGTTGATGAATAAAGTATGTTTCATTTATACATTCTATGTATTCCACATTCCTCTTACACATTTACACCTTCTGTATATTTTTGAAATGATAGTAGCACATTAACATCTGCCTTCAACACACATAAGGTAGGATGGTACCTGTATGTTGAACATTGAATATCATCATTTCACAATAATGGGGATGAAGACTTAAGTGTAGCTGTAGATACCCTAGATTTACATGAAAGCCAAATTTCCCTGTGTTATAGAGGCACCTGCAAAACAGACAGCAGTAGCTACCCAACATTCCGATTTATTTCAACCAAAAATTACCCATTACTCTGACAGACCAGAGTAAATTACAAGTTTGGATTTCAGGTAGGAATATAATACTGCACAACTAATTCCTGTTTTGTGAATATTCTTTTAGAAAAATGAACCAAAATGTGTGCACATTCACTCATAAAGGGAAAACCTCCGACTGAAGTGTACTCAGAAAGGGATCACTCACTCACAAGGGGTGAGAGCTCACACAAAATTATATAGGTACACATCCAGAAGAAGTATTCACTTACCAAAAAAGGGAGTGAGGTCTCACTCAATCCCCAAGGGGAGAGTCCCTGACTGTACTCAACTGTAGACCCTCTGTTCTGAGAAGGTCTGACTCAAAATGTCTCTCCTGTGGGGCTCCAGTTATACCCTAGTCATGTCTGAACTGTGGGAATTCTAATCAGCTGGGGGAAAGGCAAGCTAAGGGCATGAAACAAAGTAATCAAGTTTTAATTGGCAAGCACTGGTCTTGTCAGGTCTTCCTCAGGTCGGGTGTATCTTTCACACCCTGTCCAAGCTGTCACTCCAAAAAGAGGAAGAGATTTATGGCGGCCAGACAGGAAGAACATGCAAATATTCCAAACTGCAGAGAAATCCAAGGAGTTGTGGGAAGGTGCCCAGGATGGCAGAAACCAGACCAATGAGACATACAGGTTTGTATGTCACCCGTGAGAGCCCAAGTGATTCAGCATCAGGTGTTACTACAGATAGAAGCAGCAAGTAACAAGGCAGCCTCCATAACCCATTGCTGCTTCTCTGAGCCATTCATCCCTCAATTAATTTAATAAATGTTCCATTAAGAAAAGGTGGATGGCCATGATTCTCTGCTGCTAGGTATAGCACACAAAGCTTCAAACAAGACTCATAATGAATTTTTGGTCTCTGTGCAATACTATAATCTCTTGTACGTGCTTTTTTTTTAATATGAGAAGAGCCAAGGAGAGAAAAAGTGGTTGTTATAAGAGTGATGCAGCAGATATATTTTATGAAACTTGTATTTTATCTGGCATGAATTGCATCTTTAAAAAAAAGTGTCACAGCCACTAATCATTCCAAAAAATTAAGAATCTCTGTGTTTGTTCTTAGTTGTGCTTCTGAGGTGTCATGTGAGCTTTGAAACTTTATCTACTTAGTGACACCTTTTTCAGGATATTCTGATTATCAAAGGAACACATTTGATTTTATTTGATTTATTTTTTCTTTTTATAAGTGTTCATTTTGTAGGGTTTTGTTAGTAAATCACCTCTAAGAGTAATGCACAGACACACTGAAGTTGAAATTATCCAAGCTTTTATTCATTTATAATATAAAAAATACTTGTGCTCCAGGTTGTCTAAGAAACCTTATTAGCTTTGCTGATGAAGCAGTGTAAAATATTTACCTCATGTCATCATGACGAACAAAGGGACACTCTACTTTTAAACATGAGCTTATTCATTCCCCCTTTCTCTCATTAATATATATTTTATTACTGTAAATAAGAAATTACAGAAAGTCTAAATGGACAAAAGAGTGTTGTTTCTTTTCTTCCCACACTTAATACATGCAAAAAAGAACTATGGAAAGCTAAGAAATTCCCTCTGGAATTTTCATGTAAGAATTTTTTTAAGATAAATTTATGGCTTTATGAATGATAGCTTTGTCAGTCTGTATCTTCTGTATTTATATATGCATTTATCTTCATTTATTTCTTCAGTTGGTGACCTCAGCAGTATGAATGTACAGTAGTAGTAGCTTGAAGCAGAGCAGTTTATAGAAGAGTTATTAAAATAAAAAAAAAAAAAAAAGGAAAGAAAAAAGAAAACAAAACAGGAGAAATAAGACTTTTCCCTGAACCAGGAAGACTTTCTGTAGTCTGATAAAGACCAACAACCTGATAAGTGTCATCTTGCTTTTTTTGAAGGGGTGGCTGCATCCCAACTACTCCTGTCAAGCCATTGACTTAGGAAGTGCTACATGGACTGCCCAAATGCCTGTGAAGAACCTGTCTCACAATTTAACTGTCCAGCTGATGTAATTCTAGTGCTTGTAGACCTGCCTTGGCACAGTGTATTTTCTTAATATATTAACAGCCAAAAATCTCTCTGTGATTCCACAAGAGGAGCAATGCTTTATAACTGTCAGAGAAATTCCTTTCCAAAACCCAGCTATGTAGCCTTTTGTGGTAACAATTTGCAGGTTGACAGGAAAAAATATCTGGACTGGATTTTAAAACCATATCTGAGAATATGTGATTCAGAGATGCCATCATACACTACTTGAATCAGTTTAACCCCATCCCAAGTATGCCTCCTCCAACCCTATTTGTCTGCTCCCCAAAACAACTAGACAGGTTTAATCATAACTCATTATATTTGGATTTGGGACTAGAGATTGTGTTTTGGTTTAGGGTGTTTTGTTTATTTGTTTGTTTCATGAGTCTAAACATCCTGTGTCTTCCTGGACACCTGAAACAAAGTATTTATATATATGTACACATATTTTGCAAATCCCACTAATCTGGGGATTTATAAAGGGTACTAGAGAGTTCTGATGAACACTCTCACCCTTGAATTTGTGTAAACCCACTGCACCCACACCCAGCTCTCTGTAGCTCTGCTGCAGGGACAATTCTGTTGCTCCATTAGTAGCTGTCAAACTGTCACACATTCCAAGCCTGCCACAATATATTAAGGAAAATTGATGCCAATTATGGTTTTTCCCTGGGTTTGAAATTTCATCAGTTTGTGGTGCTGCCTGGTGAGTAATGGGGTTCTTCCTGGAGTGGTGCAGGTCCGAGAGATGTGGCCAAGATGGGTCATCTCTCCCATGCATCTAAGCCTAGTAATGTCATCATATGTTATCTCTTACCTTCAGGGGGTAAAAAAAAAAAAAAAAAAAAAAAAAAAGAAAGAATAAATCACTTGTAAGTAACAATGCTTAAACATAGTTTATCATAGAATGTTAAAATATCAACCTGAAATCGTGGAGATTGATAATAACATGATGTTTATATTACGAGCCATTAAACTCATCACAGAAATCCAGCTAGAGGTGACTCGGTGTAATAATCGAGCTGTGGGGTTTTTTTTATTGTTGTAACAAACAGAAAAAACATTTCTTAGCTGTGGTTCTATAACTCTATAATAAAAGATTCTTTTCTTATTTAATTTAAACCAGTAAAAAAAGTTTCTTTGAGACAAAAAAATTACGTTTAAAAATTTTGTAAAATTAGAGTTTGTTCATTAAAGGTTGGGGTTTCATTTCTTAATATGTAACAAATGTTTACATTGTTTCCCTGAAACTTATTCAGAGATCTTTTCCATGTTCTCTCTCCTGTAGTTTCCACATCCATCATTATACTGTTTTTGAAGATTATTGATTGGGGAGAAAACTTCCAGAAGCTGTTTATTTTGGCTTTGAGATGACACACACCTGTACTGAGTTGTGTAGTACGGTGTACTCTTCATTAGGTCAGATAAGTATTTCACACTGGACTGCATAGACTCATAGAAAAACTGTGGTAGAGAACAATATACTTCTTTCCCTTGAAATGGCTTTTCGATTCCTTAGCTTCTTTAACCAGGTTATGTACCTCAAACACATAGGTTCATGACTAAGGTTTACAAAGTCTAAACTACTGGATGCATTTCCAGTGCTTAAATGACAGTGAGCTCTCTTAATTTCTTAAGAAAGCTCTTTCTTAGACAAATCTTTTTGACACAAGCTTCAAGATGGTAAGAAATACAGATATGAACATACTACATATGTTGTCTATAAGAAACTAGTAACTTACAGAGAATTGTAAGGCGATGAGAGCTTTTATACAGTTAATTCCTTTTCTGTTATGTAGTTTGGAAATTAAGATATGCTTAAAATACTTAGCTAAGCTTGAAACATTTAATAAGAGCAGATTTGCTGTCCAGGAAGGGAGAAGTTAGATGAAATTTAGTTTAAGTTGATTTACTGAGAGAGCAGTTGACTATAGTGACAGCTTTTTAAACCTGACATGTTTAAAGAGTGTTTCATTTGCATTCTCATAAACAAGTGCCAGTCAAAACTCGAATATAGACAGTCTCCTCAAATTGAAAGGAAAAAAGATGTTGTTGAGGATAAAGTCCTAGAAAATCTTCAGACATTTCATTTGTACTCAATAATATTTAACGTCCAGATTCATTTGGGGACTTTCTGAAAGACAATAGTCTGGAAATGAAAAACAGTTGAGTTGGTACCTTGGCTTTGTTCAGCTTTTTGTTTTTATTGTAAGCCTGTCTCAAATTTAAAGTGGTTCAAAGGTTCATAATAAACAGTTATTTTACTTCCACAGAGATAACAAGTACAAATAAAGTGGTGTGTGCCTGCAAACTCTTCAGATGACAGCAAATTTTGACAATGACAGAAGCTGGACTATGTTTTCTACCCACAAGAGTTAAGTTTGTAGTAGTACTGTCAAGTGTTGGAGAAAGAGGTTTTCTAGCCTTATAATAATGTTAGTGGAAACTAGCCAGGTGGTGGAAGAAAACCCAACAATTTAAAGAAATTGTATATTATCACCATTTACTGGGTATTAATACATTATTTTTTTCATATATGTATACATATACAGATATGTATATGAGATACTTTCATGTGAACTCTGTAGAATTTATTTCTATTGTCTCATTTAGTCAGACATATTAAAAAGATAAATTTTAACACCAGGATCAGGTATGCAGTCTGACTTCCATGATGGAACATCATGTCCCATATGAAAATAAATGTCCTGTGGATTAAGTAATAGGTTATAGCTTTATAGCTTTAAGTTTATAGTTATATGATGTAAAAGGTACTCTCTGGAATGTGGTATAGCTGTACAGAGCAAAGGGATGATAGGCAGTCCTCTGGAGAAATGCTGGAGAAATAGTCACTCCACGAACAAGTATTACTCATGAGCCAGTTTATCCCTCTGACCTCTCTAGTTCCATTCATTTTGAATTAGACCATTATGAATGCATCTGTACTATTCCGTCATGGCCCAGCAGATTATATGACCAATCTAGAATATTTGTTTATTGCTGATCTCAGTGTGTGTACTCATGGAGAAACTTAGATGAGAAGGAGGATGGAGGAGAGTACATTATTGGCAGTACACTAAGTTTTGTCTCTTTTTATAGTAGGGATAAGGACAAACACAAGCAATTTATGATGTCTCACTCACTGTCTTATTAAGGAACCTCAGCAAACCTTGCAACCACCAGACAGTCACTGACCTAATCAATGGGAAACTGATTTTCAGGACACACACTTGTCCAGGGTCACCAGCCATCATGTCTGTGAAACAGTCTGTGTAATAAAGACTCTACTGATCTTCTGTTTCATTTCCTTCTACACTGGTTGCTTCTGAATAGTTACTTTTATTTTCAAGTTCTGTTATATTCTTTATCATAACATCTATGAGGAAAAAATTAAATAATTTGAGGAGTCTGCAGCTGCCAAGGAAATGGACTGTTGTACCTAGCCAAATTGGTTGTTCTCACAAAGCATACCACAAACATACAGAGGAGACTACTCAAATGATGAAAACAACTTCTCTGAAGAGGTGAATGAGGATCACATGTGGCAAAAGGAGAGCAAAACTGAATTACTTGGAGAAATTGACTATCTAATGCTTGTCTACTACTACACCTAAAACACTACCATAGGCATCAGAAGAAACAATCAAGCAGATTTACAAAAAAATCACAAAAGTTTTATTATCCAATAAATAATTAACTTGTAGAAATCACTGCCATGGGATGCTATTGATTCCACAAGTTTAAACAAGTTTTATTTAAAAAATAATTAGGAAATAAGAAACCTGTCAAGGCCTGTTCATATTGCAGTGCAAGCTCTGGTTCAGGAGGACCCTTTAAGATGCAGATTGTACAAAATGAGGAGATGTATATTTGGACTATGTTGGAAAATTACCTCTCGCCATATGCTTTTTAACCTAAATACTTCCTATTAGTCATGGGTAAAGGCAAGATGTTGGTCTTTCCTCTTGCTGTATCTCAGCACATACATTCTTATACTCAGTACCCGACAAATGTCTCCCTCCCACATGTAGGTGAAGGTCAGTGTTCTGTAGCCTCAGCTCACTCAAAAACTCAATTACCAGATCCTACTGAAATCTATTTGAATATTCTATATAGAGAGATATTTGTAGATATTAGATGAACACATAAACTGGAGAGTGGTTTAGAAGGAGGAAAGTCTTGATGTTACTGTTTCCCAATTATCAAACTGAAAGAGATCTTCTTACATTGCTGCATCTCTTACTGGAGCAAAATCAGTCTTCAAGTGTTTCTTATTACCTTCCCTCTCCACAACTCTCTAGATGTGAGTTTGAAGTTAAGCTCTCTTCAATGCTCACTGTCCAAGCCACTTGAAAGATGTGAAAATTCATTAGCAAATGAACACAATAAAAAGGTGAGGGTAATGGAAATCCTGGAAAATTTGAAATTGCAGGGTTGCTCCTGTATTTATTCTACTATGCTGTCTTGTGTAGCTTCTCTATATTTGCATCACATTGGTGTAAACAGACATCATCATGGAGCAAAACCAATTCTAAGTGTTCAAAAAAGAATCTGCTACAACTTTCCATTTGATTTGCTTTGATACATTTTGAATGTATACTTTTAATCTTCCTCTGCCTCAAAACTGATTTCCTACTGTGAAAAAAAAAAAAAAAGAGACTACTCTTCTGACTCCCTCAGAAAGTCTGTGTATACTTTAAACAAGTTTTCAGTAGGTAGAACTTTTCATTAAATACTTTCAGAGTTTATAATTCCAGTATAAGAAATGCTTGCATACTGCTGGATATGGTTTTGAATGTTAAGTTCAAAGCTGGGTAATATGGTTATCAGGATGGAAAGAGTAAGTTCAAAGCATAGGAAAGCTAGGACGTGATACAATACTTACTAGGTCTGATTCAGATCCCAGACAAGATTGTGTGTCTGTCAACAGTTGTAAATACATGTAGATTATGTCTACCTTTTGGTAAATGTAGGCAGTAATTTTTCCTTTATCTGTTCAACTGGAAAATATGTGGTATAGAGCAGAGGTAGATTTTCAGTATGATGTAGGAACCATGTAGCTCAGTCTCTTCCTTTCCTCTGATAATAACAACTTAAATGTTAATACCGTATAAATAATAGTGAACTATACATCTTAAATCAAGAACTACCTTTTGTGTCCTACTAAACCAGGTTTGTTTGATTAGTTTTTTCCATCTAGGATGTATTGAAAATTCAATATTAAGACATAAATATCTGCTTTCTAAATATGTGGTTGAAATGCTAAAATCCGTATGATACTTTTGAAAAATATATCCATGTACTCTGCATTCATGAAATGAACAATGTTTGAAAATAAATTGTTGTAATCAAATTAATTTTATGGACCTGAAGGTGTTACACAGAATTTACATTTTCACCTCAGTATAACAGATTTTCATGCTGTTTTTATTCAACTGTAATCAGTAAATTAGAGCTCTGATGAAACTCCCAGTCCTGTAAAGGGGAAAGTCATAACTATCTATTTTCCAGATTAGCAAGAAAAGCCCTGTATATGTAAGTTGTTTGCTGTGTGATTTGTTCTCCTTCTCTTAATTATCAGGGTAATATTCCTTCTTGTATTTTTTGAACTTAACCAATAAAGTTTTTTTTTCACTAGAAACTGTCCTAAGTATGTATATGGTGCCTAACTAATCATGTTCTATTCTCTTGTCCTACCTGTATGCCTGGGCCAGCTTGAACTGATGCAAATACTCTCCTGTGCTTTAATGAATGGAGATTTAATTAATAAAGTGATTTGTCTAGTATTATTTTTGAACAGATAGGATGGAGGTCAGAAGTCCATTGAAAGAAGATAACCTCAGAGTTGTTATATACAAATCAGTAATTGATTATATCTCCCTTTCTACTGAGACAGATACATCTTGAAACTTGTGCCTTTTAATGATTTTTTTTAAAAAAACCCAACCCTAATTTTTTTTTGTGCCTTTTACGAAGGCTAGTAAGTAAAACTTCAAGTGAAGTTTCTGTAACACATAGTGGGATATTATAACCCAAATTTTCTTACATTATGGCATTGAAATGGAGCTTTAACAAGAAAATGTAAAAGTCCAGTTAGGAAATCAGTATGTCCTATAACTAATATCAGAAAAGTGATAATAAATATGTCCCTTTTTTTTGGTGTCATAGGCACAGTATATGTCAATATACCTTGATTGAGAGAAAGAAGACAACTTGTTCTGTAATTTATCTACTAAGGTAAGTCAAGCCTTCTCAGTTAGCTGTTTGTTATGCCAAATACAGAAATGCAAACCATTCATCAATTCAGTTAACTGATTTAAGAGAAGCAAGATTTTAGATCTGAAGTGCTACACTATCTATAAAAATGTGATAATGTTATAGTATGGAACCTATAGGGTTGCAAATACACCTGAATGATACTGTCCTTGCAGGTGATAATTTTCACAGGGTAACCATAAGAAACAAGTTTATATTTTCCATTGAAAGGATTAATACTGACTATAGACAACCAGTAGCTTTATCGAGTGATTGAATATAATTCAGAAAATCAATAAATCAGTGCCTTGCCATATAGCCATGAATTACCTTGAAGTTTTTCAGAAATATATGAAAGTTGACAGAATGGACTTTTGAACTGTAGACAGGAAAATATATGTCCTTCATAGAGTTTCTCTCAAGCAGATATCTAGACCTGATAATAAGATTGTTACTGCAATACTGTAGAAAATGTATGGTTGAAAACAAGTTAAATATGACTGTTTGCTAAACAAATTGGTAGCAAGAGGTTTTAAAGTCATGCACTCAAAAATGGCTAATGGATTGGCTAAGTGTGATGTTGCTCATGATAGAGTGATTGGAGTCAGAGCTCCAGTGGCAGAGGCTTATGAACTAACAAATGCTCTAGAATCTATAAACTGGTGCTCTTATATTCCTTTTCATACTTCAAGAGCAAAGACATGTCCAGTAAAATTGATACACAACAAATACAACAATGATAAAAGCCAGTAGATTAACTAAAATGCACAGCAGTCCTATAGAAAGAAATGCCACGATTACTGTTCAGGCCAAGATGTTAACCATGCTCAGAAAAAAGGCTAGATGTTTACAGGTGTAATGAAAAATTCTACTACTTAGGTTTAGAAGATCCTACAATTCTCATGTTTCATGAGAAAAATAAGCTGATTCAAGACTTTTTGGTGAAACCCTCAGCTGCTCTTCAAACACTGAAATGCTCCCACTAAATCTATAGAGGCAATGAATTTATATTTATATATTCAATAACTAGGATTATAATATCTGCTACTGAAAATCTGTTCTTGTACAATTTAAAAAATTATATCACAGAATCACCGAATGGCAGATGTTGGAACGGACCTTTGGAGATCATCTAGCCCAACCCCCCTGCCAAAGAAGGTATACTTAGGGCAGATTGAACAGGAACAGGACAAGGTGGGTTTTGAAAGCCTCCAGAGAATGAGATAAAATATATATCAAATTACATGACACATCAATATGATCTTTTCACATTCTCCGCACAGTGAGGATATTAATTCCAAGAATCACAGAATAATTAAGGTTGGAAATGGCCTCCAAGATCATCAAGTCCAACTGTGTACCTAGAATTATCGTGACCACTAAACCATGTCCTGAAGTGCCACGTCCACACATTTTTTTAACACCTCCAGGGATGGTAACTCCACCACCTCCATGGGCAGCCCATTCCAGTGCCTCATCACTCTTTCAGTACAGAAATTTTTTTTAATGTCTAATCTAAACCTACCCTGGTGCAACTTAAGCCCATTACTTCTCATTCTATCACTAGTTACTTAAGAGAAGAGACCAACACCCACCTCACTACAAGCTCCTTTCAAGTTATTGTAGAAAGCAATACAGGCTCCTCTCAGTCTCCTCTTTCCCAGACTAAACAATCCCAGTTCCCTCAGCCACTCCTTATAAGACATGCTCTCTAGACCCCCTCACCATCTTGGTTGCCCTTCCCTGGACCTGCTCCAGGACCTCAAGGTCTTTCTTATACTGCAGCACCCAAAATGGAACACAGCACTAAAGCTGTGGTCTCACCAGTGTCAAGTACAGGTGCATGATCACTTCCCTATCACTTTCGGCCACACTGTTTCTGATACACGCCAGGATGCCACTGGTCTTGTTGGCTACCTGGGCACATTGCTAGCTCATGTTCAATCAGCTGTCCACCAGCACCCCCAGGTCCTTTTCTTCCAGGCAACTTTCCAGGCACTATTCCCCAAGCCTGTAGCGTTGCCTGGGGTTGTGACTGAAGTGCAGGACCTGGCACTTGGCCTTGAGAAACCTCATGCCATTGGCCTCAGCCCAACAATCCAGTCTGTTCAGATCCCTCTGTAGAACCTCAATCAGATCAACAAGCCCGCTCAGTTCGGTGTCATCTTCAAACATCCTGAGGGTGCACTCAATCCCCTTATCCATATCATTGATAAAGATATTAAACAAGAGTGGCCCTGAAAGTGAACCCTGGGGAACACAGTCACCGTCTGGATTTAGCTCCATTCACCACAACTGTCTGGGCTCGGCCATCCAGACATTTTTTAACCCTTCAAAGAGTACACCTTTCTAAGCCATGAGATGACAGCTCGTCCTTACACAGTATTCCACTTTCACTTTTCTTTGTGAGGAGCACAAACTGGCAATATTTGAAAAAGTATTTCTTGGCCTTATAGACATATGTTATTGTGAACAAATCTTCTCCTTTTAAAATATAAATCTAAGTATGAGATAAAAGAATTAGTGAGATGAAGCTAAACAAACAGACATACAAATAAAGAAGCCCCAGGGAACATCAACTCTATCATTGTAATGAGCAGTTAATCTGGAGTCGGTTCTTTGCTATTAACAATACCTTATCACATGGGCATTGCAAGCACTGATAAAATGGCAATAAATACATATTTCTGAATCAGAACATTTAGGTAATCATCCTGAATGAGGCAAGATGGAAAACAAGAGCACCATTTTCTAACAACTTTGATGAGTGTCTTCTGTCACCCCTGCTAATAACAGTGAGACATTTACAAATGTTTTAGACAGACCTTTGTGGAATAAAGTTTGGAAAAGAAGAAACTTCACTCGCCTAAAGGACCAAACTGAAGCTAAAAACACACACAGAATAAGGGGCTTAAATGCTAATCTTATATGTCCTGTTATTTGTGTATTTTCCTCCGAAGAGAAATTCTCCTTTGGATTTAAGGAACCTTCCTGATGAAATTTTCACTAAATCAAATCCACTTTCACAAAATATGTTGATAAAAGTTAACTGAGAATTATATAATTAAAAGCTCTATAGTCCTCTTTTTCTCTTATTTTATTTCTTGTTTTAATCTTCTCTGATCTTAATGATCCCTTGCCCTAAATGAACCTTGAAATAAATATGAACATAAAATATCCAGTTCATGATCTTTGCAAATTGTCATACTGTTGCAAGAATATGTATTAACCATAATCATTGAAGCATAAGTTTTGCATGGATTATAAAGTTTATATATTTCACAGGAGACACTGCTGTTACTCATCTCAGTTTTATATCAGGGCTTTATACAAGTTCAAGTCCATTGTCTTTACTGGAGTTTCTCCCAGTGTACATCAGTACAAATGAGAGCAAACAAGACTGACAAATAATAATAGCTATTCTTTTTTTTTGCAGTTAGGCAAATTATTTTTTGTCAATAATGTGTTTCAAGTAATATTTTTTTCTGATAATTTCTCCACCTGAAGGGAACTTCACACCGGTGAACAACTTCATTATACTACTTTGGTGCTTAAATTGTTTTCAAATACTTTAAAATTTATCAAAAGAAGAGTTATTTAGAGCATGTATAAAGATCTCTATATGATACCATTAAAAAAAACCCCAAAACCAACAAACTTGGGGTACCTGATTATATTTCTAACTTTTTGAAAAATAATTTAGGAATAATTGAAATGCAGTAATAGTGTCTTGCACCACATCTCTGTGTAACATTTTAAAGTTATTCCTAGTTGATTGCACATAAGAGAGAGAAAAAGGAGATGGATCCCTTCAAATAAGCAGTCACAACAGGTACTGGTTATTCCTTTTACAGTGTTTGCATATATGTGAGTGAGCATGATTTCTTTTTCACAAGTATTAGAAGATCAGTATCAAGGACATAACTAATTTCAAAAAACTGTGACAATCCTGATGTATGGATTAGATCAAAGTCTTGAATAAGGTAGCTAATAAAGGAGTAATATTTTTGATTCTTACTATGAAGTATATAAATGCTTACTGAAATAGTCTAGTGAGTCTTTAGATATGCCTTATTCGTCCACTGATTCTTTCATAATCTTGCAGGATTCCTGAGTAAAAACGAGATGTGGTATAGTTTATGTTTATGTTGGAGTTTAGCTACTATAGATTATGTAACCTATAATTGGAAATGGATAATATCTGAATAGGAATATTTCTGATATGTCTTATTTCTTGTGAAAAGGGTGACTGAACCTTTGAACAGTTATTTCAGGGTTTTTCTTTTGTCTAATCTCTTAGGTTAGGCTAACTGCTGTAAATTACACAGTTCTAGGTCAATGACTCAGGCTATGAATTATATTCCCTGTTCTGTGAAATTGTTAAAATGGTGCCTGGTTCAGTTTTGTCTTGAGACATAGAAAATTTATTCATAAAATTCCCACACACAGCTTTGGAGTTAACACTGGCCAGGTGCCATGCCCCATAGGCAGTGTGGATGCAGCTTCCCTGTAATGGAGGATTAGGGGATGTTCTGCACTAGAGATTTGAACTGACCATGTAGGTGACCTCAGGAGCAGAGGACAAAACCTTTGGCTAGTTTACAAAGAGATATAGCTGCAAGATCCACACCCTGATGGAGAGGATCATAATTCAGATTCCCACTTCAGTAGTGCCCTAGGCTTCCCTGAGGAAATGTGCTCTCCTGCACACTTTATGTTGAGTCCTCCTGTTGGGAAAGGTGACCAAAATTTCTATGTCCTAGGAATAAAATGGAAAAGTCATGTAAATAACAGAAAAATGGCAGACACAAAGAGATGTAATTCAAGTTCAGTACAACATCTGAATAATTATTATCAATCTCCAAACATTCTTCTGTTAGGCTTTTAAAGACAGTTCATTTCTTAATAGCATTATAGTAACTATTTTGATAAATTAATTACATTAGGATGTACAGCCACTTTTATCTAAACAATTACATGTGTTAGTGTCAGATTCCCTCATAACTGGCTCTGCTGGCACCATTGCTGCCTTTCTGAATGAGGTTGTAACATGAAAGATTATGAAGACTAAACTGCCTGCTTTATCCCCTGCAGGACAAATTTTGGTAGGCAGAATACAATTATGATAATCTGAATTTGGCACAGATAGCGGAGCTAACATTAGTTTTCCTGGTGGGATTTCTGCTTCTTTAACAGTGCAGTAATCTTTCATTAGATAGTCTGGCAGTATCTACATCTTCAGCATAGAGGATGGACATGTACTGAAGCATACTACAGGTGTTTCAAATGAAAAGGTAAGTGAATTAGAAACACCCTTAATAGTCTCAGTGGAACAGTTTCCCAGGAGAGCTGGGAATTAGAGAGACCTAAAAATATATGTTAAAAAATTCAATCACTCAAAACGCTTAGATACATTATTAAACACTATCACTCAAATGAATAATTTACAATTAATAACCAAATGGTATAATTAAAGAGTATTAATAGTTCAGTTTGCTTTATCCTTCTCTTCCTTCCTCAATCCTTTAAGAAAGATTGACTAATGACTTTTCCCTCCTGTAAATATTTTCTGTCTCCTAGTAAAGGATTACAAGCCTGAATATTTCCATACCTGATTTCTTTCAAGTCTTCCCTTAATTCCAAGATAAGTTGTTCAGAACAATGAAACATTATGTTCATTTTCAGGTTCAAATATGAGTTAGTTCCCTGTTGTTTTTGAAGTAATCTGGATTTTAATGGGTTTTAATTAGACCATGATCTTAAAATTAAGCTACTTACACAAAAAAACAAAAACAAAACAAAACAAAACAAAACAAAAACCAAAAACCAAAACAACAACAACAACAAAAAAAAACCCACACAAAAAAATCCAAACATGTATTGGACTGGTTTTTCTATACTTAGATTTTTTTTCCTCCTTGTGTTGCCCAGTTTGTTATCATGAGGTGTCAATATACAAACTGCAACATCAAATACTTTCTTTCCTCTCTTTCCTCCCTGGTCTTATTCTCCTGATATTCCCTGTTGCAGCATATTAACCTCCAGGCATTATTTTTGAGTAAGCTATCTGTTTCCCATGGAACAAGTGCTATTTTGGTGATAGTTCACTCCTGACACTGTTCCTAAAGGTGACATGGAAGTTTTCACACCCAAAATGATGCCATTCACCTATTTTTATCACACTATTTCAACAGGATTTTTAGAGATCTCCCACTCACATAACCCCTGTGATATTTCCTAACATATCTAACGTGTCATTTTTACTATAGTATAAAGACATCATTTTGGTACTTTGACGACTTACACATGATTTCAAGCCTTGGGCCTGAAAAATCATAGAAAACTTATTATTTCCTTTGATCTCAGGACTGTCATGTATTATATATAAAAATACTGAAGATATGTGGAATTAATACAATTACACTGGCTATATTGTACCATTAAAGGTAACTGCCCAAGTGATGCAGGATGATCACGTACATACTTTTCAAGGCAAGCACCCTTGAGACAAACAAGACAGCTTGAGCTCATGTGTCAGCACATTTGACCTGACTCTGAACTGTGTTGTAATAATTATTTCAAAACATAGATATTCTTCCACTTTTCTGTCTTTTAATCTAGTTCTTTGTGGCTTTGTTTTAATATGATGATTGTTTTATCCATGACTGAATAATCATTCTTCTACCTACTGACATTTATTAGGAAAGCTTGGCAAAGGTAAGCTATGTCGTCTCTACTAGCTATTACTTGTAGGAATGCCCATTCTGGGGAGAAATGAAAGGCCCGTAACACCCCTTGAAAATTTAGCTCTGCACTGACTGAAATTCAAGGGTTAGCTAAGTCACCTATAAAATCTGGCTTTGGCACAACCCTGAGCATCATTTGCAGCTTTAAAGACACAGTTTTAAGTGTGAATTGAATAAGGGGAAGATAAAATGAGTAGGATTCTTGATATAACATAAATAGTATTCCATTCTAGATCCACAGATACTAATATCTGTAGATAGCACTGATTTTCAGTGCCTTCATATAATAAAGAAAAAATAATTACCACTACAGGTTTGCAATATTGTTTGTTTCCTATCAGGTTTACATCCATAAATATGCATTCTGTAGTTAGCTTTCATATTAGTTTCATCAGAATTACCGTGTAAAAATCCTTTCTGGATTTCCAGAAATTGTCCATACATCTTGCTAGAGATTATCTTTAAATCTGTTACAGTTATGGTGAAAGAAAGAAAAAGTAAACTACTATTAGTAGCAGAAAGCAGAACAATCTCAGAGTACTCTGTCAGTTTCTTTGGCACACGTTGTTATAGTACTAACAATTAAATGATGTGATATGATATCTGATATGTGGGAGGATTTGTTATTATGATGATAACCAGAAAATTAAACCCATATTTTAACATCAAATATTTTTTAAACACTATGAAAAATACTTTTTTTAAACATTCTAATACAGATATAAGAAAATTAGTTACATCTGACACAGTAATTATCATTGTTAATCAATAACTCTTAATTAACCTATCCAAACTGACATGAACAGTTTAAAAATCACTAGGGTGTTACAGCAAGTTTGAGAGTAAACCTCAAAGACTTATGTTGTAAAGGTTTTGTTGTACCCAGCAGTAAATATATTGGGATTAAAGTGTACGATGAAAACTGTCTGCATATAATAATTTAAATTTACAAATGTTTGACTTGTTTTTCAGATTCATAGAAAGTGGAAAAATCCCATGGTAACTTTGATTGGGAAGCTAGACAGGAAACACCACAAAAAGAAACCCAAAACAATCTTTTACATGAAGCGATGGGGAAAGTGCCTTACTGGTTTCATCTGCACAGGGCCAAGACATGGGTTTGGCCACTGTCTGATATAAATACCCTGCAGATCTTAGTGTGCTTCTTGGCATGGCTTTGGCCAGGTAAGTTGGCACTTATAGTGTCAGGATAGTTCAGAGAGCAGCATGTGCTCAAGACCATTCCCAACAGATAGTTTAGAGAAAGTCATCCTGTGCTAGGGAGATGCTGCCACAATGGAAGGAAAACATGACATCCCTGTCTCTTGTCCTTTGGGCTAACTATGAGATAGATATAGACTATTACAGACTTGGATGCATAATGTTTTAGAGATCTAGGAGAAAAGACTGTTTTTTCTAAAGCAGTCAACTGCGGACTAGATCCATTCTGGAGTAAATATTGACAAGATCATTAATTTACAGAAGGTGCTTTTGAGTAGGAGAATCCAGCAGTCATGTCCTTCTTACCCTATGGCTTCTTTGTCATACGGCATGTATCTTTCTCTGTTTTGGCCTCTTTCTGGAACAACATACCCGCTGAATCACCCTTGCCCCTCAAGAAAGTCTTGATTGCAGCTCCTGGCAATAAAATAACTCCTAAGAAAAGGAATGGCTACATGGTTATCTTTCTATAAAGCCCTGACATTAGTTTGAAGCATGTTTGTTCTATATACAGCCTTTGGCAACTTCCTCACTACATTTCCTCTTGTGCATTCATCAGCACTTTCTGTTTATTCTTTTATTCTTTGTTGTTGGGGTTTCTTTTGGTGTTTTGTTTGTTTGGTGGCTTTTGGTTTTGTGGTTTGGTTTGGTTTGGTTTTGTTGTTGTTTGTTTGCCTGTTTTGTTTGTTTGTCTGTTTTGTTTGTTCAGGTTTTTTGTTGTTGTTGTTGTTGTTTTTCTAATGCATATCAACCTGTTCAAAAGGTATCCCTTAAACTGGGGAAACTCCTATCAAATTTTAAGTGCCTTTAAACCTTGAGATTTTTTCAACTACAGGTTTGAAAAGGTTTTTCAACTTCTAAAATATGAGCAGCACTGCATTCTGTAGAAACCTAAGTCAGCCTGTACCTTCTATCTTTCTGTTAAAAAACCCAGTGAGAATAATACTCACCAGAGATGTAGTTTTTTAAAAAAATTAGCTGTCCCATTACTGTGTGGGTCTGACCCTTTCCTTTTGAACATTATGGATTAAGAATACTTATACCACTTTAACTACTTTTCTACTCTTTCTGTTCTGTTAATTGCCCCTGAACTGTTGCAAAATCCTAAATCTGTCAGTAGGTGTCATGGAGGCACCCACAAAACAGACGGGAGCAGCTACCCAAAATATGGATTTATTGTAATCAAAATTACTGAGTACTCCTTCTTACAAAATTAAATTATAAGTTTGAATGTCAGGCAGGTATACCACTACGCAACTGATTCCTAAGCTTTAAGAACTATTTTTTCCAGAAAGATGAACCAAAATATATGCACACTTGCTCATCAAAGCGAGAACATCCCACACAAGGGTACCCACGGTGGGTGAAGGCTCACTCAAGGATATATCCAGAAGAAATATTCACTCATTCTAAGGAAATATCCTTGTACAATGTCCCTATATCCAAAGGGAAGGTCCGACTGCAAGGGACTCTTGCTCTGAGGATAACAACTCAAAATTGACCCTTTGTCAGGGCTCCATTTATACACAAATCGAGTGTTCATTGTGTTCATTCTAATTGTGGTCAGGGGCACTACACAGGCAGACTGAGAGCCTGGACCCTGCCGCACTGGTTAATCACCATGGGGCGCCGGTAACTGTAGTAAGACACTGTTTGATGTCTGTGAGGTGCCAAACAGATCTTTATCAGGTATCTGTCAAACACTGGCCTTTATTAGATTTTTTTCAGGGTGGTTATATCTGCCACAATAGGTTATAAAATAGAATGCAGAAAAAAATGAGTTGGAAAAGACAATAGAGTGGAGGAGGTTAAAAAACAAAACAAAACAAAACAAAAACAAAAACAAAAACAACAAAAAAACACCCAAGAAAACCTCACCAAAACAGTTTATCTTCTTTCTTTTTATTACTTGTCCTGTCTAATTGTTAAAACACTTGATTTTACTATAAGGACAGTATAGTAAGGTTAGTGATGAGTATAACTTGAACAGCTCTGGCTGTGGAATGAAGCCAGTTCTGTAGTGTGTTGTATATCATCTGTGTATGTATTGTGTGCAGTGTATATCATTTTCAAATATCACTTTACTGGAATTGAAAACCACCCAGAGAAATATTCTGCATTGAATCAATATCTAATTTTCTTGTTTAGTGATGTATTCAGTTAGAACTGTTGTTAAAAGTGAGAGGATTCCCGTTGGGGTCAAAAAGTGCTGTCATAATTGTTTAGGCTTAGATCTCCAGAGATCAGAGAAGTTAGCAGTGTCAAGCCCAGTCTGGAATTGTTTCTTCCACCATCAGTGAATAAAATAGTTACTGAAGGAAGTATTCTGTAATAGATTAAATTATCTAAAAGTGTACAAGTTTTCAAATGTTAAATTGGAATTATCTACATGTAGTAGAAATAGACTTACATTGTAATAACAGTCTCATACAGTAGTAAACAAGTACATAATTCTTCATAAAGTCTGTACTTTCAAAGATACTAATACACCACAACAATGCAATGATCATTTGAAAATAAAAATAATACAGAAAAGGTCTTAAAATAATGTCTTCATGCACTTCTTGTCTTCTACACTTCAAGAGGGCTATCTTCCAATTTAAAATGAGAAAAAAATGCTCATGTAGTAATCAAAGCTGGGCAATGCACATTCTTCAGGGAGGAAAAATATGCTGCATATTCTGTGGAGGTTTCACAAATATAACTGCATACAAACATTTGGTACAGTCAAAGTCAAAGTCAATGTATTCTACATTAAATAAGAAAGTAAACCATTATGATTAACATACATGAACAGTGGAAAGAAAGAAAACTATTTTTCCAGGGTTCTGCTGTTTATTTTCCATTGTGAAGAACCCTGAGAACCCTGGTTTCTAAACATATCTTCTACATTTTTTTCTCTTTCTGCTGCTCTTACATCTTCTTTCTTTAAAAATAAATATTTTTAAAAGAATTTGCAATATCTCCCTCCACAGTTTTCTACCTTCCCTTTGTCCCCTTCAATTCCTTTCACCCCTGCTTACCTGAAGCAAAAGGTGGGAAGTCTTGTAGCTGGCAAGGACTGGTTCGCAGGCCAAGAAAACAGATAATTGTTTCACCCATATTATTTTCTTGGTGAAGGTGTTAATTTTCATCCTCTCTTCCAGCCATTGGCCATACTTCATGAAAAATATTTCATAGACATTTAGTATCTCTGAGACCTTAACCCATCTGTCAAATCTGATTGAAAGTGCCCTGTGAGATCGAAAGTTATTAAAGGAATCTGACAGATGTAGAGAGAAACAGATGGATGAAAAGACAGAGCTATTATGTAAGACTTACTTACTTAGGAAATTAAATTAAAAGTCCAGTTTGGGATTAGCTAGTTATTTTGAGCAGGTATGTCATGCTATTTACATTCCATAAAATATTTATTGCACTTTTGAACACTCTAACCGCAACTTATTATCTATCATTATATCTGGCACAGATTATCTTCCTAATAAATAGTATGTTTAAACATGATATTATAGTACAAAACAATTATTATTTGTCTCTAGAAAAATTGATGTAGTAATTACCTTTCCTTCATTATTTTAGTAGATGTAATTTGCACTTCCCACATTAGGATACCCAGCTTGGTTATTTCATCTTACCTACATAAAAATATTATTTGACTCCATAAATCTAATTCGTGGCTTATATTTAGGGAAAGGAGAACTAAAACTCACAGTGACTTCCAAATCAAGCTATGCATTACACTACATGCACTTATGGATGTTATTTATAAAGGGGAGAGTGCACTTTCTGGCTAATACATAGATATGATTGACAAGAGATAAATCTTAAGACTGTTTATGTTTCCTAATGGCTTTGGCTTGCAGGCATAGACTCTGTAGTCATTCAGCTTCATTTTTTCTGTCTTTTCAAAGCACCAAATAATCTATCAGTTAGGAACGGTAGTAGGAATTGTAGACACCATCAAAATCTTCTACTAATGATTTTGGGAAGGAGTGAATAGGAATCACAGGATCACAGGATGTCAAGGGTTGGAAGGGACCCTGGAGATCTTCGAGTCAAACCCCCCTGCTGGAGCAGCACCATATAATCTAGCACAGGAAGGAATGCATCCAGGCGGGTTTTGCAAATCTCCAGAGAAGGAGACGCCACAACCTCTCTGGGGAGCCCGTTCCAGTACTCCGTGACCCTTACAGTAAAGAAGTTCCTCCTCATCTTGAGGTGGAACTTCCTGCGCTCCAGCTTACATCCATTCCTCCTGTCCTATCACAGGGCACAAGTGAGAAGAGGTTGTTCCCTTCCTCCCAACACTCACCCCTCATATGTTTATAAACATTTATTAAATCCCCTCTCAGTCTTCTCCAGACTAAAGAGCCCCAGGTCTCTCAGCCTTTC
>JAAGNO010019610.1:12406-52374 GCA_033439905.1 Ceryle rudis | reverse complement strand
TCCTCTCCATTGTTGTATATATTCACAAAACGGAACAAAATATTTTTCCCTTTTAAACTGGAAACATGATTTGACAGATGAAAATAAATAAATAAATAAATGGGTTTCATCTTCCAAAGCAATTTTTAAGATGTAAAAAAAACCCCAACCAACCAAAAATAATAATAATTAAAAAAAGATAAATTTTGCCATTCTCTTCTATCAGGGGCACTTCCAGCTTCACTGAGATCCCTGTGTCTTTCTGTCATTGTCTGCATGTTTGTCTTGTGGATTAAAAGAGCTGGTTTGGTACTGTGCTTTATTTCCACCCTCATGCCTGCATCCGTGTGCTTCCCTGCCCTGTCTCTGCTACCAGCCTGTGTTACTTAGACATAGAAAACAACTCAGCCCCAATTGAAGACGATGCCCATTTTTCAATGAAACCCATAAAAGGAACAGCTTTGGTCCTGAAGAGCTGTGGAGAAGATACAGTTACTTTAGTTTCTGTTATTTGCACTTTATGTCAAATAGGGAAAAAAGATATGAGTGTTACTGCTTTTTTTCTGTAATCTGCCTTCACTGCTTGAGGGTTTTTTTTTTCACTGCTATAGAATTGTTAAATATATTGAGCCGATTCCATTGCTTCATGTAGTCATACAGGTCAACAGACTGTTGATCTGAGTGAGTGCTGTGAGCAGGATTTGGCCCCATAAAATCCCCTTGATAGATTGGTAAGTATTCCTGTCTTCATTTTACAACTGGAAAAAGTAGCAGGAGGATTCATAAGTGATTTATTTGAAGAAACAAAGGGAGCAGTTGTCAAAATGAGGATGAAATTTGAGGTATTCCTGACTGCCAGGCTTGGGACTGGGCACAGAGAGCAAATCTGTAACTGGTCCACCGGAGTCTGCAGAGGAGAAAGAAATACCTAAAGTATAAAAAAATGTACAAGCACAAATACCTGTACTGAGATATCACCACATCTTCTGGTGCTTTAATAAGGTGGTTGCAGAACTTTCTCATAAAGTTTCCATTACTCTGCATCTTGCCTCTAAAACGATGAAGCAGAAATGCCGAATTGAATGGAGAGATTGAGGTGAATTAGCCCATATGGACAACAGGGTATTAATTCCCCAACTTCAGAGCATGCATTTTTGTGGGTTCTAATGAAACTCATTTCACCCACAAGTGTTTTCACATTTGGTTTTACGCTTGCAAAAATAGCACATGAAAACTCAGCAGATCTGCAGGGGAGGTGTTTGATTTGGGATTCAAAATATTTCCTTACCCCTGCAGCTCTGAATGCGTTTACTCAAAACTATAGAGTCCTGCTTGTGGCTTATTCTATGGCTTACTCTCAAAACATGAAGAACCTTGAACTAAATGGGTTTGTTCCTTCCAGTTTGTTTATCAGGCTTGGATTACTGACCCTAAAACAGCTCTACGACAGAGGCGCAAAGAGAAGAAAAGTTTTGGCAAAGAGGAGAAGCGACGACGGAAAGGGTCTGGGGACGGTAGGTAGAATTTTGAATTTGAAGAAACCTAGCATTGACTAGACTGCCTGTTGTTCCTGGTAGTGAAAGGCAGATGAGTTTTGGAGAGCAAGTGCTCTCAGTTCTGGCTAGGAACTGGAAAAATGGCTTGTTGTGTCTCCACAAGGCCAGCCGTAGACACGTCCTTTAGTTGTACATGATGTGCAGTGGGGGAGATGAAGGAGAAGACAAAATGTGTCTTTTCCATGGAGCTGCAAGACACACGCCCAGAACATTTGCCAAATAGGAAGACTCAAGACATTGCAGAAAACATCAGCTACGTGAAAACATTTTTGAGCACTTGCAAGAGAAGGTCATAAACCTGGAAAAGCCTAACCATGTAAAGCCAGCAACCTGGTAGTTAACAGTTTCTCCAGAATACATGAGTGTAAATGCCAGGAGTTTGACCAGAATCAGGCAGAGCAAGGACATGACCCTTTCACTCCCTGTTCTCATCAAAAGGTTTATCTTACTCCCCAGGTTTTTCTGGGGTTACTCAAAGACTCTCATTTTGATGATAAATTCATGTGTATTCCCTGTGAAGGTTTTGCATGTGACAGATTTGTTTTGTGGTGAAGAACTAGTTAATGAGGAAGTTCCTGAAGAGCTGTAGTTCAAGTGGAGCTGTAAAGAAAATTCAGTGAAATAGCCACTTATTTTTCTTTTCTTTTTTTGCCACATTTCCTGTTTTTCCCTAAAAAAAAAAAAAAAAAAAAAAAAAAGCTTGAGTTGATACATGGGGAAGAATATCAAGAAATGCTTTTCCCTTTCCATGTGGTGCTCGCTGAGGAACCCAAACATCCATGAAACTCTACATTCACAGCGAATGTAGCAGGTGGCAAAAGGAAAACATACAAATGCTAGTGAGGTTTTACTGGCACTGTAAAACCATTCATGCCTCTGAAAAATATCAGTTTATAAATGGCTTATATCTCTTCATCTTTTGCTCCTTTTTTAAAGAAGAAAACAAATTCAAAAGCTTTTCTGGTCAGTATAGATGGGGAAGAGGGGGCCCGTTCAGGCTGAATCAGGTGGACTTTTCCTTCGTTTGGCATCTTCACGTATTGAAAAGGGGAAGCTTTATAACTTGGCTGCTGCCACTGAAGCTTTAGCTGCAGTTATTGGCCATTAGATAGAATGAGAGTCATTTGCTCTGCCTGCTACTCTACATCACAGGCATAAATGAAAGCACAGTCGCTTCAAACCAACTCTGTTGCTTCATTTCAACCCGAAGGTCTCATTCAATTAATTTGGGTTTGCTGGGTCAGAGATCAGAGCACTGATCAGGCTGCCCTTTGGAGAAGCTGGAGAAGTGAGCATTAGTGTGAGGCTGCTGAGGGTGGAAGTGGTGTGACTGAGAAATTGGATTGACACCAAGAGATGGTCTTGCTCAGCAGTGTATCTAGTAAAAAAATGCCACTGCAAAATACAAGAGGGGGTGGTCATCCGTGAACACCTTTACTGACAGGATTGTCACCTCACTTGAGTCCTTTAGAAATAGAAATGTGTTTTCTGGTGGTAGGTGAGGTACCAGTTGCTGCTGCTTAGGCACTAGCGTTTTCCAGCTCAAATGGCATTTACACCCCCACTTCTATAGGTGTAACGCTCACTGTTTTGCTCATTGCTTTCAATAGGTGCTACTGATGCAGACTGTGAAGACAGTGAAGAGGAACCGGTCAAGAAGAAATCTGATGGACCAGGTACGAAGACAGAAAGATGTTTTCTCTGCTGTTACAATGCAGCCGTGACTAGTGACATAAGCAGCATATCGCAGAGACACTGTTGCAGGGATCCCAGGTTTGCATAGAAGCCACAAAATCCACTTTAACGTGTGCAGTGAGAACTTCTGAACTACTTTCAGGTTTTCAATTGCCAGATTTGCAAGTCCTGAGCATAGGAACTTCTACTTCTGGGTTTTACTCACCGATAAAGCACGGTGCAATAATATCCTCTAAAAAAATGGGATCTCCCCAATCTTACTTGCTGTCATTCACAATCAGACTTAAGGATGCTCTGCACAACCGAAGAAATCCAAGCAGCAGCAAGATCTTAACCCACATTGAAAATTTCCCTACAAAGAAGTGTAATAGGTCAGAAATCTAAGCTTGGCTTTGTTTCTGCCTGCAGTAAAAGAAGAAAATAGACCTTTCTCTTCAGCAAGTCCTCATCACGGCTTACCTTGAGTGACAGTTTGTCTTCAAAAGCTGTTTTCTTCTCTATTTAAAATTGGTTCCCACAGTTCCACTTAGAAGTGTACCCCTGAGTGACCTGCAGGGTAGAAGATGTTACAAGGGTGTGGGTGATGTCATTTCTTTCACACAAAGCATGCTCTCAAATAAACGAGTTGAATTGCTAGAGGGTTTGGGGTTTTTTTTGTGGAGTTTTAGGGGCTTTTTCATTTGTTACTTCCTGGGGATGCAGTTCCTTATGTTAAAGCACTGAAGTGAAGCACTCAGACACATCTGGAGTGAGTTCAGAGAAGGGCAATGAAGTTGGTAAAGGGTCTGGAGAAAACGTCTTATGAGGAGCAGCTGAGGGACCTGGGGATGTTTAGTCTGGAGAAGAGGAGGCTGAGAGGAGACCTTGTTGCTCTCTACAACTACCTGAAGGGATGGTGTAGTGAGGTGGGGGTTGGTTTCTTCTCCCAGGTAACGAGTGATAGGATGAGAGGAAATGGGCTGAAGTTGCACCAGGGGAGGTTTAGGTTGGATATTAGGAAATATTTCTTTCCTGAGAGAGTGGTGAGGCCTTGGAACAGGCTGCCCAGGGAAGGGGTGGGATCACCATCCCTTGCAGTGTTTAAAATACATCCAGATGTGGCACTTCAGGACATAGTTTAGTGGTCATGATGATTGGACTTGATGATCTTGGAGGTCACTTCCAACCTTAATGATTCTGTGATCTCTAGGGAAATACTGTTGGTGCTACACAGGAGCTGGGGGAAGAGGAGGTTTATAATTAATTTATATTAGAAAAAGTCAATTTAAGGTGGTTTATATTTTTCTTAAAATGCTTTGACTATTCCTAGGTAAAATTTGTTAAAGATGGTTGGAAAAAAAGAGACAGTAATTGTTAATGAAGCATTAGTGCCTTTGGCATCATAGGGTGGTGAGACACTGGCACAAGATGGCCAGTGAAGTTGTGAATGCTCCATCCCTGGAATTGTTCAAGGTCAGGTTGGACAGGGCTTTGAGCAACCTGATCTAGTGAGAGGTGTCCCTGCCCATGGCAGGGGGGTTGGAAGTGGGTGATCTTTAAGGTCCCTTCCAACCCAAACCGTCGTGTAATTCTATGATGATTAACCTTGCATCAAATCCTGTCTCACACTCTCAGGCAGAGAGAAGCCTTCTCTGCATTTGACCCTTGAAGTTAGAATAACACTCTCTGCAGAAAAGAAATATTCGTTTCCCTTTTTGAAGATATTTAGATGCAATCGATCCCCAAAAGATTATTTTTTTTAAAGTTTTGGAGAACAACAAAGCTGCCAGAACAACTACAGCATCATTAAAAATGTATACTAAATCACCTCCATCCCAGAGAGAGAAATGACCTTTCAGATTAGACTGGAAGCGCTTGGCAAAGCACTGTGGTGAGACTGCAGCATGCCAGTGGTGGGCAATACTGAAGATAATTTTAACCTGAGAGCTGCCATTCTCCTGAAGTCAGTGGCAGAAATTAGAAAGGAGGAGTGTGGGTTAAAAAAGAAGATGTATATGTTGTATATATTTGTAAGTGTCCTACATTTTCTTTGAACCTATTTATAATATTATCTGGAATTCAAAGGAAAGGAATGCTCCTTAAAGTAGAAACAGCCTTACGTTTAATTTCCGATGGCAAGAGTTTCTTAGCTTCTGGACCTGAACATTGAAATATGACTGAGGAAAATGGAAGTATAGAGTCATAGACTGGTTTGGGTTGAAAGGAGCTGTAGAAGTTGTCTAGTCCAGCACCCCTGCACTGAACAGGGACATTTGCAACTAGAGCAGAGCCCCAGCCAACCTCACCTGGAGTGTTTCAAGGGATGGAGCTTCTACCACATCACTGGGGTAGATAAATCATAAAATGTATCCAGTTCTTAATTACATAGAAAAAAAAATCCTGAAAAAAGGGCAAAATATTATTAAAATAATTGTATTACCAAGTGAATGGTGCTAAACGCTCTTGGGTTCAGAGATTCCAGACCAGTTCCATGGCATTGCTCAGGTAAATGGTACATTCTACCATTTCAGCATCCACTTACAGGAATGTACCACTCATGGGTCTTTGTGAGGAGCAAAGGTGCACTCCACAAAGTTTTGCGTGCCATCTTGTGGTACAGCTGAGAAGTGAGGCTGTGGAAAGCATCACGCTTTCGTAAGTAGGTTGGCTCCATATCTACTTGAAACATTTTATCCCTGCACAGCAGATTATGGACAGGTTTTTTATTATTTCTTAAGCTGGTTACTCTAAATTTGATCTTTATAGGTAGGGATTTGCAGTCTGGCAGGGACAACTAGCTCTGGAACTGGCTAAGTTGGAAAGAAATCTTTTAGTACTTGTGCAACACTATGTAAGAACTGTAGTGTGGTGCGTATGTTCGAGTGGAGGAAAAATAAGCTGAAAGTGCTGCTTTTTGGGTGAGAAATGCGGTTGGTAATGTTAAAGGAACTACTGAAATGAGAAATATAACTCGAGACAGCAACATAAAGCTGCCATTTGTTGGTATAAACCCTTAAGCCCTACTCCTGGGAACGTGTTTTGGCAAAATGGTATAAGAGTAAATGTTTTAAGAATGATTTACGTAGTTCGCCATATCTGGGCTAGTCGCTCTGAGATCACTGATGATACAGTGCAGCCTCTTTGAAAAACAAAGAGAGGCCTCGGAAATGCTAAAAACAGAGAAGTGTGTTTAGGTGGGTGGAAAACTGGGAGAAATCCAAGTCTGTTTAGGCAGGTTAGATTTGAACACTCACCTAAGCAAGGTGGAAGCACGAAAGGCAAACTGTACAGAGAGAAAGGCACACGAGGGAATAGACAGGTAAGGGATCTGGCCGAGTGGCTGTTGAGATCGTTGGACCTTGAGATGTTGAATAGCTCTCAGGAGATGCCCAAATCTTTGGGTTTCATTTTGCAGATCTTTGCATATGGTGTCTCTCTAAAATCAGGGACTGTTCATATAACTAGTGATTGCAGGACCACGGAGTTACGGGGTGGAAAAGGGTTTCAAGATAATAAGCCTAGACATAGAGGCAGGAAAATGGCCCAGACAGCCAAAAGGCCTCCAGCCATCTTCAGAGATTCCTTACTATGACAAGGTCTTACAGCCTGAATTATTATTATTAGACAATAAAGGAAAAATGAACCTAACTCCAAGCAGAAATAGAATGAAAGCTACTTGCCTTCATTAACTCTCTGTTGCTTCTGCTCTCCCTTAGATAACATCATCAAGAGGATATTTAATATCTTGAAGTTCACTTGGGTCCTTTTCCTGGCAACACTAGACAGTTTTACAGCTTGGCTTAATTCCATCTCAAGAGAACACATCGATATCTCCACTGTGCTAAGAATCGAGCGCTGTATGCTGACCAGAGAGATTAAGAAGGTAACACCTTTGGTCTTTTTTTTGTTGTCTGCTAATGCCATTTCCAGCTCAGTGACAAATGGAAGGTTGTCTTTTCAGATCACTGTGTTAAGGAGAAAAATGATGAAAATCTCGCTTGGGCATGCATTTTAAAAATAGGTCTGGACTCTTTTACTGCTTTGTGTTTTAGAAGTGTATATATATAATAAATTTCTTGATTTATTATCTGTGCACTCAACAGATTATTGGAAAAATAATTCTTTGAGAGGTTGATATAAAGATTTGGCTGAAACACTCCTGCAGTATAGTGTAGTTCTGAGGGGACAAGGTAGATTCAAGTAGAGAGGAGAAGACATGGCATTTTAAAGAGGTCCAAAACTACCTCAGTCTGCATATTGCAGTCTCCTTGTAGACCAGCTTGTTTTGGAAGTGGCCAACAACATACAGACGTCATTTTCTTCACTTGCTATGAACCTATGTGGTCTTCCACAAACTAGCTGTATATTAGTAAACCCCACTGGTATCAAAGATTAATGCTGATAGTGCAATTAGAAATGTATTTGGATCTTTAAAACGCAAGTAGGTGATACCTGAAGTTGGATGAAGCTCTCGTTTTAAGCACTGGTATTTTTGCATATGTCACTAGCAACCCAACTGTTTCTGGGAAAGTGACACAGTGGCCTCATCTTTAGTTCTTTCCAGTTTTTATTAAAAGCTGCAGACTGTCTCAGAGATGAATAGGTTGAAAAGGTCAACATCACATTAGTACTTTTGACCTTAATAAAGCCCTATATTGCCCAGTCGATGTCTTTCCAGTGGGCAAGGCTGGGTCACTATGACCCCACGAGTTTCCAGAGGGAATCCAAACCCAGTATGGCCAGGAGACACTGAGCACCAAGAGAGCTTCAGTGGTGCCAGTGACAGGACTAGGGGCAATGCCCTTAAACTGGAAAACAGGAGGTTCAACCTCAACATGAGGAAAGACTTCTTCACTGTGAGGGTAACAGAGCCTGGAACAGGCTGCCCAGAGAGGTGGTGGAATCTCCATCTCTGGAGGCTTTCAAAAGCTGCCTGGACTTGTTCCTGTGTGATCTACTCTGGGTGACCCTGCTCTGGCAGGGGTGTTGGACTCGATGATCTCCAGAGGTCCCTTCCAACTCCTACCATTCTAGGATTCTACAGTCCTACTAAGAACATTTTCAACATGAGAGAAAAGTGTTTGTTTTTTCTCAAAACAGTTTTTTGACTGCCACCACCTAATACTTGCATTTTTTCTGTGATTCTGTTATTTTGTTAGTGTCATTTTCCTCCAGGTGTCCAAAAGTAAGTGGATAATAATAATAGCAAATGAATTTTAAAACTCCAAACAAAACAGAGCAAAAGAAATGTGGCATATTTGGAGTAATCCTTCTTTGGAATATGTCCCAGCTTGTGGCAATGGATGGTTTAGGGCACCCTAAACCAAAAGTTGCATCTGGATCATTATGTTTATATATATATATTTATTTTCTTGGAGTTTGGCCTTTTTAATCTATTTTTAATGTTGGCTTCCAGAAGATTCTACAATATGGAGTTCTGTACTGTCATTCCATAGGGTGTGTTTAAGATACTTCCTCTTGTTCTTTGTGACAAATCCCCATCCCAGGCTGCCCAGAGAGGTTGTGGAGTCTCCTTCTCTGGAGAGATTCCAGACCCACCTGGACACTGTGATCTTGGGCACCCTGCTCTGGGCTTGGACAAGATGATCGCCAAAGGTCCCATCCAACCTCTACCAATTCTTTAATTCTGTGATTTTAAACCCACTTCCTGATCATTGTGTGGTCTCCTGTAGACCAGAGATGTTTTCCATTTTCCTCTACTGTGCCTGATTGAATAAATCTGCATGGAGTCTTCTCCTCAGCCATTCTCTTCTAAGATAAAAAGTCCCTTTCTTTTTTGCCTCTCTTCACAAGGAGTCCAGTCAGTGCTCTTCATTGTCCTCCTCTATCCTATTTCCAGTTTGAATATGGCATTGTTAAGATTAGATGACCAAAACTACAAACTATTTTCAAGGTGTGGGTAAATCACAGGTTTATAGATGAGTGTGATGTCTTTTCTTTTGCTTTCCTAGTAAGATCCAACAGCTCCTTTGATATTTAATGAATACTGCCTGTTTTCAGACTATAAACTCTGAGTCCAAGACCTTTAATGCTAACAAAAGCCTATATAAAGCCTGTCATTATGTATATATAGTTCAGGTTATTTTTCCCATTGCATTTCTTGCCATTTTTTACCGAGTCACTCAGTTTTATCCCGTTCTTCAGTAGTACTTCAGTCAACTTTACACATGAATATCCCAGATATTCATCTGCAAACTTTTATCACATGGCTATTTTCCTGCTTACACAGATTATTTCTGAATATCCTGGACAGTAAAACTCCTTGGGGGAACCAGACAATGACCTTCTTCCTTTGTAGAGAAGAAAACAGTTGTGCCCTTCGTCTCCGGTCTTTTAACGGAGATGAGTACAAGAAATAGATGTAGTCTGCTTTATTTCCTGACCCCTTAATTTCTTACGAGGGTCACTCAGAATCACTCCTGAAGCCATGTCGATGTTACCTTCTCTTCCCCTGGCACTGTTTCACCTGTTGATTTCTGCAGATCTCTTGGGTGAGCACCTCAGTGCTCAGTTTATTATTTTCTTCTCAGACATGTCTTTTATAAAATAGTTACTCCAGCCACGCTGTGGGATTCAGGTTATTCCACTGGAAGCATTAGTGACTTATTCTGAAGAGATGCAAAAAAACTCAGCTTCTTCTTGTCCTGTTGCCATAACCCCCTTATACCTCTTTAGGCCTTGATCACCTGTTGGTACCCTGACTTTCTGGCAGCTGATTCTTATGATATTCTTGAAAATGGTTTTGTTATCAGATTTCTTTTTATTTTAGCAAGTTAATCCCCAAGATCTCTTTTGGCCTAATTTGATGAAGTTTTACACTGAACTCCAGAAAGTTCATTCTTGTTTGGTTTTCTTCATGACTTCCAGTGATTGAAGGATGTTTTCTTACTTCTTCCTCCCGGTCTTTTCCATTCTGGTGACTCGTGTTGTGTTTGTACGTGCAGGCTCTTTCATGAGGTTTATATGTTTCTTCTACATGAGCACATTTGCAAATGAACTTGAGCTATTCTGATGGTGCCTTCTGTCATCTTCCTTAATATTTAACAGGTACTCATGCACTCCTGGTATGATGGTCATATATCAAGCCTTCATACTATCCTTTTTCAATATTAATTGCTTCATGTCCACCCACAGCAACTCTGTGATAGCCCTGGCACAGTTAATTTATTTAATATGTTAGCCCTTGTGCTTTTTGACTCATAGCACCCCTTTCTCAAGATATCTTCCATTCCATCCTTCCAATAAAACTCATACTGTGCTAGTACAGCCTTGTAGTGATACTGCTTTTTGCCCCAGATCTCAGAAGTCCTTGCTATTTCAGTATCCTCACTGAAAATCAAAAGATTTTTTTACACCACCCCTGAGATTTCAGGGTCCTAACATTTACACAGAAGCCAAACTAACTGCCTTTTTCTGGCCATTACTTATTGGGACCTTATTTTCAGCATGAATAAATTCTTATTTTGAGACCCTAATAAAAATCTGCATCAGTTTGTACAGTACCTGTTTCTTTTTTTTTTCCCCTTTTCTGTTTTAAAAAAACCCTGCTACTGGCCAGTATTAAGATGTATAATTGTTCTTAGAGTCAGTGAAGCTATTTAAGAAATATGTCAAAACTTGCTGGAGTACAGGTTGAGTCACGGTCCCATCTGACACCTCATTTTCATGCTGAATCATCTGCAGTCCACCCAGCAGAGTTTTGTTTGCTATATATAGCCTGAAACCACTTACACTGCTCCAGTTTTGCTTGAAGACCCAACGCCTTGTGCCATGGTAATTGAAATCATAGAATAATAGAGTGTTTTGGATTGGAAGGGACCTTTCAAGGTCATCTGGTCCAACCCCCTGCAGGAAGCAGGGCCACTGCAGCTAGAGCAGGTTGCTCAGAGCCCTGTACAACCTCACCTGCAATGGTTCCAGGGATGGGACTTCTATTACCAAGTCGGAATCTGACTTGCACTACGGAAAGGAACTACTAGTGGGAGCTTGCTAGTTACTAGGAAGCTGTTTGCACAGTCCTTAATCTGTTCCCTGCCAAATGACAAGAGAAAGCAGTTCCTCAGAGAACACACCTCCTCCTTGCCATACACCTCTACTTCTACTCTCTTCCACAGGGGAACGTTCCAACGCGGGAGAGCATCCATATGTATTACCAGAACCACATGATGAAACTTTCTAAGGAGTCAGGACTGGATTCAATTGATAAAAATCCCAGTCAAGCTTCTGGTTTGCAAGCATCTGAAAGAATGGATAGTTTAGATTCAGCAGCTTCTCGTGACAGTATCTCCAGGTATTGATTTAATTTTATTTTGTGAAAGATGGATCATGGAGTAGACATAATTTTAGGTAATGTCTAATAGTGATGAACTTTCTAATCAATGTTGACTCCTCTTTTTGATTTTCCGATGCCATTTTAATAGTGAAAAATCTGCTCTATGTTACTATCCTTTTATAGCAGGGGACTCGGGGATTGGCTTAACTCCTTTTCCACTGCATGACTACCCCACTGCTTTTGATTTCCCCTAAAATTAGGAGTCACTGACAGGGGTTCTGACCTTGTAAAAAGTAATGAAAAATAAGAGCCTGCTGAAGATGCTTATGGGATACTGGTTTAGGAATTCAGGTGTGGAGTCTGGGAAATGATCGTTCATTGTGCAAGTTTTGTCTTTGTAAAATTGTTTTCTGTTGCCTGCAAATCACAAAAGGCTTTGCATCGAGAGAGATTCTGCATTTGAGGAGATCAGAATCCCCATCTCACACACAGAGAGGCAGAGTTGAGCAGAAGAGCCTGATTTCCTAACTACTGTGATTATGGTCTAGCAGAGCTACACAGTTTGGGGATCAAACACTCATTCCAGTTCAGGAAAACCACCTTCCTCATTCTTTTCCAAAGACGGATGCTGTCAGGTCCCTTGCCAAAACTACTGCGTGCTCCTGCTGCTCCACTCACACGGAGGCACACACATTCCCTTCCTCTTACAGAGGCCGCCTGTTCCCACCGTGTCCGTGGTGCCCTTGACTTTTAAGAGACTGCAGAAATTGTCCAACATGAGGGGAAGAAGGGAGGGCTTTGGAGATCCAGCTCTTTCATAATCCATTGCGTTCTGCTGTCTCCTGTCCTCTGAACTGCGGCAGTATCATACGGTGTTTGATACTCCCAGCAAAGCCCGTAGCTTCGGTGTACAGTAAACTATGCTTAGCTTTTACTAATGACATATGGGTAGATGTTAGCAGATTGAAAATAAGGAGGGCTTCGCTTCCTTTCTGATGTTACTGAAAAGCAAGCATTGGAGAGTGCCTGCGAGTACGATGCTCAGACAGAATACGCACAAATTGCTCCTCAGGGTGAGCACTGGCCTTTGAGAGGTTCGCTCCAGTAAAATCACCAAATCCAAGCAGGTCTTTCTCGGTGGCCGGCTACCCAACTAAGCAACGCCTTTGTGTTTTGTATCAAAGATTTACAGGAGTCGGGTGACGTGGGGAAAATGTAAAGCCAAATTCTATTAGCAGCTGACTTGGGGCCAGTTGGATATCTGCAGGGCAGAATATAACTCCACAAAATTCAGTCTCGCCTAAAGAAAGAATAGTCTTTTCAGTCCTGCTTTCATTAAACAGGTTTTGATCACATTGTTTACTATAAATAGAAGAAATTTTCACTATGCCCTAGTTAGACCACACCCAAAATACTGTGTCCAGTTTTGGGTTCCCTAGTTCAAGAGAGACAGGGGTCTACTGGAGAGAGTCCAACAGAGGCTATGAGGTTGATTAAGGCACTTGAGTATCTCCTTTGTAAAGAAAGACTGAGGGAACAGGGTCTGTTTAGTCTTGAGAGGAGAAGACTGAGAGGTGACCTTGTTAACGTCTATCAATATCTGAGGGGTGGGGGTCAAATGGAAGGGGCCGATCTCTTTTCTGTAGTGCCCAGTAATAGGACAAAGGACAATGGGTATAAACTTGAGCATAGAAGGTTCCATCTCAACATAAGGAGAAACTGCTTTACTGTGAGGGTGACAGAGCCTGGCCCAGGCTGCCCAGAGAGGCTGTGGAGTCTCCTGCTCTCGAGACTTTCAAGACCCACCTGGATCTGTTCCTGTGTGGGCTGCCCTGGGTGACCCTGCTCTGGCAGGGAGGTTGGACTTGATGATCTCTAGAGGTCCATTCCCAACCCCTAACATTCTGTGATTCTATACAACCATGTTAGCAAGAACTTTACCCATTAACAATTCCAAAATTAATTATAAAAAAAAAGACAGAGAAATCTCGTGATTCTCATTTGTAAATTCTGCCTCTTCCATGAGGTAGCAGCCAGGGTTGAGCTCCACTTACATATTTTATTTTATTTTTCCAGAATAACCATCCA
The DNA here is from genome assembly GCA_033439905.1 of Ceryle rudis. Lineage (NCBI taxonomy): Eukaryota > Metazoa > Chordata > Aves > Coraciiformes > Cerylidae > Ceryle > Ceryle rudis. The sequence continues at coordinate 38,784 of JAAGNO010019610.1, read as the reverse complement.
CTTGTCACCCTGCTTTGAGCAGGCGTACTCATTTAAAATCTCTTTTCAAACTCAGAGAATTCAGTTGTTCTGTGGAGCCGCTTTGCAACAGAAAAAGTTAAATCTTTCCCGTGTGTTACTGTCATCCCCGGTCCCTCAGAAGTCATCATAGGACCTGTCAATAAAGGAACAGCAAAGACAGTATTATGACTGATCTTTCTAATGTCAAGTTCTCTTTCTGGTAAAGAACAATCAAATATTCTTGCACTGAGAACATTTACAGATTGTGCTCATCTGCTCTAATAATAATAATAATAATGATGACCTGTAATTAGAGGAAGCAAAAATGAGCCTGTTGGTTGAATGATAATGCTATCTGTTTATTGGGGCACCCTTGCCTATCTCTTCCTGGGATTACAGAAGTGCTTCCAAGCTTTTTTAGAAATCCGAAATGTTTTAAATTTCACATGAATTCATTGTGTGACTTTTTTTAATTGCACAAACAAGAGGGCGTTTTAAATTGCAAAGTAATTATATCCAGTAAGTGTAAAAGCAGCTGATGAAACCTAAAACTTCCCTGTGATCATGGGTCTAGGATTGCAATGGAAAGCTTTTGGGAAGGGGCAAAGTATTCCAATTATCCTTCTTTGGTTGCCCTACACAAAATTCTTTAGTAGACATTAGGTCCGTGAGTAAGATGAGTGGGTTTTGGAAGTACACAGAGCTGCAGAAGCACGGCAGCTATTCCATTATAGCAGTACATTTTCCACAGAACTCACATTGTAGGCACCTGCTCAGTGCTCTAAAGACTGGACTGAACAATCCTCCTGACCAGTTGCAGGATCTGCAGATTTGTTGAGAAGTTCAGGGACAACCCTTAGAAGTCTTATCCAAGGATCTTACCCTAGATAAAGTTCTAAAAGGAGTTTTGTAGAGTAGCCTCTGTGGGGTTTTCTCTTTTATTAGGACTGTCGTTTATTCTCAGTTATTTTTCTACAGAATAGCTAAGAAGTGTAATTGAGGTATTTGTAATGTAGTTGTTTGGTTTCTCTTTATGTATAAATATTCTCATGTATCCTAGAGGCAAAGTGGGCCAGGAGAAGAAAAGACTGATGTTGACCCTTAAGAAGCTCTTTGAGGAGCACCAGCAGTAGAGGTTGGGAGCTAGTGTGGTAGAGCATTTGCTGCTTTGGTTTCCATTTGACTGATGAACTGCTTATTAGGTTAAACAGCTTGTGAACATAAGTAATGTGGTTGGAAACTTATTAACATGAGTTGGCTGCCTTTCTGGGACTTTGCCTACAATGATGAAATAGCAGCTAGATGCAGGTCCTAAATCAGATTTCAGGATATCTGAAGTTTCGTATCCAGTTCAGTTTATATTAATTTCTGTCCATCACAAATAACAATTCTCAGTTCCCAACTCTACCTGGATGCAAACTTTTATAGGAGCTGCAGGTGGGAGCCCCTGACCCTCCTGTAAGAGTGAACACACAAGTGCAGTCAGGGTGTTTACGGACATCACTTCTCATCTGTGCTTCTCTTGCCAGATGGGAGAGAGATAGGGCTTGAGGCAGGGAGCACTGGAGGAGTAACATTTGCCTTGGGAAGCAGGAGAAAGGATGCAAAGAGAGTTCCAGTTTGGGGCTGGATCTAGGCCTGATATTGGAGCATGAATGATAGGGAATGTTTGGGATCTTTGCTTGTGGCTGTGGGGCGTGTAGCAGCTCATAAAGGTAATGACAGTCAGTAACTAGCTCATGGACAGAAAAGAAAAAAAGCCAAAAACTGTCTAAGTCACTCCTTAAAGTAATAAACTCTCTGGGAAGGGAAAATTTGTTTAGCAAAAACGATGTCATAAAGTCAGAAATTTCCCGCTCCCTGAGGATAAAAACATCTCTGATATTATCTCCCCATTTGAAATGGATACCCGATCTTCTTTATATAAAATGCTTGAACTAGGGGCTTTTAATGATCATTCAATTTAAAATACGTGGTCCTTGAATGTTTTCAAGAAGCTAATGCTTTTCAAGGTCTCCAAGGACACAAATTTGAAAAGTCACTCAGGAAGATATGCTTGGATTAAATTTATGTCATAGTCGATGACTGAGTCAACATCATCCTTGCCAAGTGTAAATCTCTCTACTTTACTTGTTTCCTCATTTCTTCTGTGTTCGGAAGCATGTTCCTAAAGTACCTAAAGAATATACAGACTGTGCCACAGGTGTCATCTCATACACATCTCCTCTGACATTCAAGGATACAGAGCAGTTGATGATGATGATTCATCCTTCATTTAAAAAAGCTTTAAACCAGATTGTTGCAGGGACTCCATCTGGGCAAATGTTTTTATTCCCTGGGATTAATAGATGTTGTTTTCCTGTGATTTTTCTGGGACCCAGGTCATAACTTACATGTTGTGGAGGAGAGCTGGCTTAGATTTCTTCCAGTGAAAATATATGAACAGGCACGAGCTACTTTGATTTCAACAGCTGCTCTGCTTAAGGTCCTTGGAAGGTTCCCCTTGAACTACATCTGCATTTAAAATACTTCAACACCTTAGTAAGAGGTATTGCTCTCCAAAAGAATAAACTCAGCCCCTGAGATGTAAAATAACATGGGGATAACACTGTAGTACCCAAGACAGAAAGGTAATTGGCAAAAATACTCATCTACTTGCTGCTGTCTTCCTAAATTTTAGCACCAAAATGTCACCAGTAAGTACAAGAGCCTGGCTATGCTCTGTAGGTGTATCTGCAAAGGGGAACCTCCTCCCTCACGAGCCCCCAGAGTCAGTAACATGAAGATCCAGATGATTTCCATGCTGCTGAATCTAGGGTGGACCTCCTGTTCCTATAGGAACACCATGCAGAGAGCCCTCCAGGTTTTGTCTGGAGGATGCTCATGTGCCTTTGTGCTCTCACAGAAATAATGAAGTGGCTTGTATAGAGTCCTGGCCACATGAGCTGCCAGGACAGAGGTGCCCCTGCCATTAATGCTGCTTTTAAGGAAAGTTATTTCACAACACCTTCGGTATCATAGTGATACTTTTCTGCTATTCAAAGTCCAAAGCATGCTTTGAGACTCAGCCCATTCAGTCAACAAAGACCATCAGTGAGTGCAGACCTAAGAGTAACTGCTCCTTCGCCTCGCATATTTTGCTGGTTTCCTCCCTGTTTTCCTTAAGGCGATAATTGCAAACTCTCACTTCATGCCAGCAAACTTTTTTATCCTCACTTCAAGCTAGCAAGACCAAAGTAACACAGAAAACACCACGGTACTTCCCTTCTGACGTCTTTCCCAATTCTCCATGCCCCTGAACAAACGTAGTGCTTGTCAAGGAAGCAAATCCCCTGTTGCCACTGCTCAGGTGTAACACAGATGGACTCAAAAGAGGAAAAGTAGATTGTAAATCCTGCGTTTTGGGGTCTTTCCTTCTCTCATTCTATCTGCGAGACTCAGGCAGGTCACTGCATGCATTGAAACACCAAGTCCATCAACTTCTTTCATAAACCTCCGTGTTTTTCAAAGATTTTTACAGGAGAAATAGTTCTTTACCTACCATATGTCATTAATGTATTTGCTTCTTTCCTGTTGCTATGTCATGTGCTTGTATTTAATTATGTACTTTCTCATAACTCATCCAGTTCTTCTTCTTTTCTCCAGTAACACATAAATGCTCAATATATGGTGTATGTCTCTGGTGTCCTGTTGTATTTGATAAGTGGAAGGAGATAAGGGTTTATTATATCCATTCTTTCTTTCAAGATGTGCATGGTACCAATTTTGAAATCATTTTTAAGCCGTGGTTGAAATAAATGAAATCTTCTGAAAAGGAACATCAGGGCTTACTACTAAATATCAAAATAAAAGCCATCCCATGCAGAGCAGGTTATATTTGGCACGGAGCTACTGGCTAAGTAACATATCCGATTTGGCTCTTTGGTTCGGAAAGACGATTAGCCAACGTCTGACAGCTATTTTTTTTCTATTTGTGGAATATGAGCTTATTCAGTTTCAAGGGATCTTTTAGGAAATTGGCTTGTACCTGTGTAAAAAAAAATAAAATAAAAAGGTTCAGCACAGTAAGTCATTAATAAAATAGAATCTGTACAGAGGAGATGGCTTCCCAAAACATTTATTGTGGAATTTGGAAGTTTCTGGAGGGAAAGAGAGAAAATAAAACCTCCTCACATCTGTGAGGTGGTGCCTCTGGAAAGCGTATAGAGCATTGTATTGGTTTCATACCTCTTTGACCAGTGAATAGATGGTCATTAGCCTTCTACAGGAATACAACCATGAGCAATCTGCTCGTAGTTTACGTGGTGACTCTGAACAAACCCTTATCTTCTCTCTGAACCATTTTTCTCTGTCGGTGTTTTGCTGCATGGCGAGCGTATTTGTTTACTGAACCGTGTGTATAGTAATATCATTTGTATTTAACACTGTCTTTATAACTGTTTGCGCTGCTAGCTGCTACACTGAAGCAACCATGCTGTTCTCAAGGCAGTCAACCCTTGATGATTTAGATGGACCAGACACTGTTCCTAAAACAAGTGAGCGCGCTCGACCTAGGCTTCGTAAAATGCAGAGCATGGATATGTCCTCCTCATCAGCTGACAGTGGCAGTATAGTGTCAAGGTGCTTACCTCATGCATGCTTTGTTCACTCATTTCCCCGGACCGCTGCGGGACGTAAAGTGGTGTTGGCAGATCGCGTGGTGTATGGAGCGGTTTGCCTGGTTAATGGAAGCTTGACTCCCTTCCCTCTCGTGGCACGATTCTGAGGTTCCAAGTCAGGGTTGTAACCCAGGACTCGATTGCTGTTTCACTTCTTATCCTGCTTTGTTTTGGGTTTCATCCTTAATTTGTGTATTTTTAACAGTTGTTCCATTACATTACACTGGCTGTCTAAAACCAGGCTAAAACCTGTATTTATTCAGCTCAAAGAGTCTGATTTTCAGTTTCTGAGATTAGAGTTGTTCTTACTAAAACAGGAAGCTGGAAGTGAAGTTTCTCAGCTAATCAGTTATCCTAAATATGGACTTTAGAGGTCTAATTTTAGAAACCAAGATAGGCAAACATGGGCCCTGCTCTTTCGATTTTTAGTTTTCCTCATATAGTAAAGATTGCTAAAGCTATTTTGATTACTTTAACATCGATTTGCAGTCTGCAAGGTGTTGCAGTTAAGGAAGGGAAAATAGCTATGAAAAGATAGTGAATAATATCCAGTGCAAGAGAGAACTGCTCAGAGACATTCACTCTTTTTAGCACAGAAAAAACTGTGGTTTCTATTACATTGGGGGACGGTGGTTCAACTAGTATTATAAATATGAAATTTTATGGCATACCTGATCATTCTTTTTCTGCATTTGAAGTGGTTTACAAATTCTTGATGTCAATCAGTTTTGAAACGATGGGATTTTACGCTTTTATGCATTTTAAGCAGGATGAGTTGCTACTGTGAATCATCAAAACACGCATCCTATGTAATAGGGTTACACACTCTAATTAAAAGTCTGCTAGAAAGAAAGTGACCTAACGTAGCCACAGTAAGTTTGGAAGCAGCGTACAAGAAAAAGAGATGGAACTTAATTTTTGATTTTGTCAGGAGACCGTAGTGCCAGCTGGCTTTGACAGTGCCAGTTTTCTGCCAGAGGTTGTACTTTAAGTGAAAATATGGCCCTATCATATCATAGGAACTGCGTGAAATCTGGTTTTGTCTCTGTTGAGATACAAGAACGTGCAGCCACCAAAAGACACCGAGTTGATGCCTGTTGTCTAACGTATGGAGAAGGACTGGAATGAAGATTAGAAAGAGCGATGTTCAAGGGGAGAGGTGAAAAAATACTTAGGAGGGATGCAAAGGGTGAAAGTAAAGCCAAGGAAAATATTTTTTAAATTATGGTGTCCGGATTCGCATCTGGAGTCATGAAGCTGCATGATTTTACATCAGCTGAGACTGTTGCAGAGCAAAGAGCATTAAGAGAGAAAGTGATTATGGACATGCAGAGCTGAGAGTGAGTAAAGTGAATGAGCAGAGAACTGAACAGGGTGAATAAGAACAAAAAAGAAAATAGATACAGAAGAAAAACAGGCAGGTAAGGTAAAAATGAAGACTGTATTGAAGAACATAGGGCAATCTAAAGGTAAGCAAGATACCCTGTGACTGGAACAGGTTTGTAACCTGATTGTATTTCTCCACATTAGCAATTTACTTGTTCTCTTATTTGGAATCAGAATTGACGTGTGTGGTCAGCTCCTGCTCCAGTTGTACGCAGCACCCGGACGGTGGTTGTTAAAAGCACCATGTTTAGAAGGAAGTCCGCTGCTGCTTCTTGTTCACCGTGGAACGTGCTTTAAATAGATGTAATAGCAAGTCCTGACTGGTCAGAAAGTATTTGAACTACTTTCAGAAAGGGAGGGTGGTTTCTCTTGATGATGATGATAATAATTTGCCCTGTGCTGCTGTGAAAAGATAATGAACTACTCTGAGTTCACTGGGATGTCACTCAGGGGGCAGATGGACCCAGATGGTCCATCTTCATAAGAGGAGGTCATGAGGATATATTTTCTGCCAGACTGTATGAACCTTGAAGGCCTGGGAATGCAAGGGGTTTGCTCAGCTCTCTACATAAAGACACAATTAGCAAACTTTGCTTGCTGGTGAGCCTTGTAAGCCTCAACTCTCTCTCTTCATCCGTCCCCGACAGCGAACCTACGCAGGTCACCATGCTCTGTTCTCGTCAGGGGACAACAGAAACCATTGAGGAGGTAGAAGGGGAGCATGAAGAGGAAGGATCTCATTCTGCTGTAAGGCCAGAGGAAGAGGAGGTGGAAGATTATAGCCTGGGTTCAGAAGGAGCAGCGTACACCCCTGACACCGATGTGCCACTGTACTCCACTGTGGATAGCAATGCAGAAGCTCCACCTTCCTATAGCAAAGCTGTCAGCTTTGAACACCTTCCCTTTGGCTCCCCAGATGACTCAGCTGGTAAGAGCCTCATGATGGTGAGCCCAGACGACAGTCGGACGGACAAACTTGATACAATTCTCCCTCCACTGACCCACGAGCTAACGGCCAGTGAGCTGCTTCTGAACAAGTAAGAACCTTCTGACAGGGACAGAGTGTTGGTCCCGCTCTGTGAAGTTTTCTCATTACTTTGGGGGGTTTTGTCTCAGAACTAGCCTACAGTTTCTGATACAGATCTTGTGCTAAGTTTGATTTAAGGGAAGAAGCTCATTTCCTGTGCAGTTGTTCTAATTACAGATTTCTAAAATACTTCAAATTGACATTGGAAAGAATCTCTGCGTTCTCCCCAGATACCGTATCTAATTGTTCCAATTAGCGTCGGATTTCTGTGCTGCAGTTGTCATGGGGTCAAGGGCTTTTCTAAATATTCCTTGTGGAGAGGGCTTCTCTTCTCTAGGCAGCTGTGATTTCAAATAAGTTTCCTCCAGGGCTATCTGGGAAAATGTTTCTCCTTTAATTATTTTGGATTACTGTAAGGGAAACTCTGACCTTTGGCAGAGATTTAGTTGAAGCCAATAGGAGCTGAAGGCTGTGTAGAGAGACCATCTTGCAAAGTCCTTTCCTATGGGATAGGATGGTCCCTTCTTTGCCAGTCAGTAGGATGACCAGCGTTGGGGTGGTGGGGATGGTGCCACTGCTCTTCTTCCTCTGCTTTCCAGCCTGCCTCAGCTAGGGGAGAGCTTGCCTAAACTCAAGGACAGAATCATCAACCACAGAAATGCCTTTCGGCCTGACTGCATCTGGAGAGAGAGAAGGTGTAGATGTGACTTTGGAGATGCAGTGTCTTTTTCTTCTGGTTTTCCACAGTCCTTTCTGCTTTTCATTGAGATCTCCTCTCAGGCCAGGGCACTCTTTAGGAAAAGCAAAGAGAATTGTGAATGTATGTGAACATCATATGTTGCTTCCTTGCTGCCTTTTAGATTTATTTGAGTCGGGTAAAGGGGAGAGGATTAGACACAGCTAATGCTCAAGGACATTGATTGTGTTCTACCCTAATTTCACAGGGCTATTCATAACATACATCTCCTGATGGATCTCTGGAGTTTCTCAAAATTCCCACCTGTGTTGATAAATCAGATACGAACCCAGACAGGGCCACACCAGCACAGAGTGATTTCCATGAGATATGTTGGTTGGGCAGATGTAGGGAAGTGGTGCTTGTAGAAGTTCTTCAGCCAGGCTGACTCCCTGGGTAATTTAAAAACCAGCAGACCTCTAGAGGTCCCTTCCAACCCAGACATTGATTCTGATTCAGAGCAGTGTTTCTAGTTATTTTGCCTGAAATCTTTGTTTTGTGAGCTTAGAATCAGGCTATTTGAGTGTAATACCAAATCTCATCAATTTTTTTTTTCCCCATTGCACTCAGCAGCAGAGTTTTATATTTTTTCAAAAGGAAAAATAGTAGCAATTTGAAAAGCAGCTCTTGTGAAATTAATTTTCATTTCATTTATGGTACTCTGCTCCTCACAGGATGTTTCATGATGATGAGCTGGAGGAGTCAGAGAAGTTCTATGTTGGTCAGCCTCGAGTCTTGCTTCTTATCTATGCCCTGTACAACACACTGGTAGCCCGGTCAGAAATGGTGTGCTATTTTGTGATCATCCTTAACCACATGATCTCTGCCTCCATGATAACCCTGGTGCTTCCTATCCTTATATTCCTTTGGGCGATGCTGTCTGTTCCTCGGCCAAGCAAACGTTTCTGGATGACAGCCATCGTCTACACCGAGGTATGCTGCCGTTTCTGCAACCCCATGTCTAACATTGAAGAGTTAAGTTGTAAGCTTTGCACGGTCTCTTTTCTGGTTTCGATCCCTACGATCAGGAGCCTTTGGCCCTTCGTATTAATATAAATATTTGCTAAAGTCCTCAGCAGTCTCTGTGGCATGAAAAGGTCTTGTTTGTGTTTTTTCTTCACTGCAATGAGCGATATCCTTCCTGGCACATAAAGCAGTTATCAGAACAGACCGTTTGCAAACAGCTACTCTATAATCGGTAATCAACGGGCAGTATACGCTGCTCGTGGCATCTCAGGTGCCTCCGAGCATCATCTGTTGGAAAATGTTGATTGACTTTATTACTGAGGAAGTGTGAACTGTTGTTCCTCTGTAGCCGTGCATATCCTTGTTTATCTCCTCTTAAAACTGTCAAAGTAGTTGTATTTCCACCCCTCTTAATGTCACGAGGGTATTATATCTGCCGTGCTTATGAAACACCCCAAGTGTGTTGTGTTTCTGAACAGGTGGCCATTGTCATCAAGTACTTCTTCCAGTTTGGCTTCTTCCCTTGGAATAAATACGTGGATTACACAAAAGATAAACCTTACCATCCCCCCAATATTATTGGCATTGAGAAGAAAGAGGGTTACGTGCACTATGATCTTGTTCAGCTCCTTGCTTTATTCTTCCACAGATCCATTTTAAAGGTAGTGTGAGTTCGTGTGGTTTCTTATTTTATATTTAAATTTTAATTTTAATGGTTTTAGTCACTCGTGTGACATAGGAAAGTCACTCATTTGGATGTTAGGAAAAATTTCTTCACAGAAAGGGTTGTCAAGCCTTGAAAAGAGGCTGCCCAGTGAAGTGGTGGAGTCACCATCCATGGAAAGATTTAAAAGATGTGTAGATGTGGTGCTGAGGGACGTGGTTTAGTGGTGACCTGGCAGTGTTAGGCTTATGGGTGGATTTAATCATTTGAAAGGTCTTCCCTAACCTAAGCGATTCAGTGTTTCTATGAGACGCCAAGACAATTAATTTGTCTTCCTCCTTGTGAAGAAGTGACTGAGCTTAGCAATGCCCATGATAAACAGTGTGACAGAAAGGCAAGGTTGAAATACTCTCTTCTTTTTTCACTAGTGCCATGGATTGTGGGATGAAGATGAGAAAGGGGACAGCTCCAGTAATAAAGAAGATACTGATGATGAGGTGTCTCTGACAGGAGGCAGAAGAGACTCTTCTGCCTCTTTGAAATCTGTCAATCTTGCGGCATCGGTGGAGTCCATCCACGTCCATTTCCCCGAGCAGCAGACAGCCATCAGGAGGAAGAGCTCTAGCAGCATATCACAGCTTTCACACAGGTCCAGTTTCTCTTCACACAGATCTAAGAGAGGTAAATGTCAGTGCATTTAGGGGATTTGAAGAGCCAAACATTCATTTCCCATACAATCATCCTGCTGAAACCTTGTGGAGATCCCAGAGGCTACTGAATGCTGCTGCTTCTCCGTGAGGGAATAGGATATGAACCAAAGTATCTTCATGTCTGAACACACTCCAAGCTTACTTAAAGTTCAAATGGAGAAGCCATGCTTTGTGATTAAGTTTTTAAAATGACATTATCCAAAAGCTGGGAAAGGAATGCTCAGTGTGGCCCAGATCCAGATTTTCTGGTTCAGCATAATCTCCAGCTAGAGGGAATGCAAAGCATATGTATCTTTGGTAGCTACATTTGATGATACTTGAAGTGAGAAGAAGCTTTGATTAGGTCTATTGAAACTGATCCCATCTTACTCCAGCCTGAATTTGTATGTTACCTATTGAGTCAGATCAATCAAATACTTGCCTTTATCACTAGTCCTCTCTTTTTGTAGTTATTAATCAAGTTTTGATCTGCCAGTGATTAAAACCTTACTGGATGCTCTGAAGATTTTTATCACATTGAGGGGGGGGAAACACAACAAAAGAATTCATCTCAAAGCCTCTTTCATATCTGGGACTCGTATATGGGATGGAAGCCTGGAGATTTATTACTTTCTAGTATTTGTATTTAAACTTTGATTTTGAATTAGCTTCTCTTTCCCTCCCCTTGTTTTTCAGGAAGTACCAGTACACGGAACAGCAGTCAGAAAGGAAGCAGTGTGTTAAGCATCAAGCAAAAATCCAGAAAAGAACTTCTTATGGAAAAGTTTCGGGAGCAAATGATCAAAGCCAAGGCCTTTACAATTAAAAAGTGAGCAATGTGAGGAATTGCGTGGGTCTGGGGGGAGAATCCAAACAGTAAAAGAGTAAACCAACATTTTAAAGAGAGCAGGTTATTACTTCTCTTAATTCAAGGTCATGAATGCACACATAGTTCACTCTTTGCAGATGCTTTCCCTCTAAGTCCCACCAGCTGAACATCAGTCAAGTCAGTAGTTGTTCAAATAGCATCTGCTTACTAAAAAAGTTAAATATCTTGTGTAAACTTCATTGGCTCTGGACATTTCTACTGATCAAATGCTAATGTGGGGGTTTAGAAGCAATCAGAATGAGGGACTAGTGTCTGCGAAGGCTGTCAGAGTAGGTCTTAGATATCTTTAGAAACCAGATCACACCCAGCCATTCTTTGTTTTGTTTTGGGGTTTTTTTTTGGTGCAAGCTACAGTGCTGTTAAATCACATTGTGGTCTGTGTCGTTTTAGGACTCTCCAGGTGTATGTGCCCATCAGACAGTTTTTCTACAATCTTATTCATCCAGACTACAGTGCAGTGACTGACGTGTATGTGCTGATGTTCCTCGCAGATACAGTGGACTTCATCATCATTGTGTTTGGATTTTGGGCTTTTGGGGTATGTCACAAAGGCATCTATCTGTAAATCCTCTCAGTAGGATTTACATGCTGTAGATGCTAAGTACCATGCGAGTGTCCTCCTTCCTCCACCGCTCTGTTGTATTTTCCTTTTCAGAAACACTCTGCAGCAGCAGATATCACCTCTTCATTATCAGAGGACCAGGTACCGGAGGCATTTTTGGTGATGGTGCTCATTCAGTTTGGTACCATGGTGGTAGATCGAGCGCTGTACCTCAAAAAGACCGTCATGGGAAAGGTCATCTTCCAGGTCATCCTTGTTTTTGGAATACATTTCTGGATGTTCTTTATCTTGCCTGGAGTAACAGAAAGGTATAACCCTTATAATCGGACAGTATGGTTGGGATACTGATGCTCTAACCAAATTGTATTTCAATTTGAGATGATTATAGCTAAGCTTTGGAATCACGAACAAGTTTTGTCTTGGTCTCATTTCTAAGCAGAATGTTAAAGTGCCTTTCCACAGCAATAACTGTGGCCAACATAAGTTTGAGGAAGAATTAATTCTTATAGAATTAATGTATGCACAGGAAAATTCTCAACTTAGGCCAAAATGCAAGCAGGTAGCAGAGAACTTCCCTGTCATTGAGTGATTAGAGCCCTCAGCTGAGACAATGTTGGCCTCTGCTTCTTCAGTTCCCTACTCCCAAGACTTCTGCATGCTGGTTTAGAAGAGTGAGTAGAAAATGTCTCTCTCAGAGTAATTTATAATTTAACACTTTGCTGGAATGTGTGAGCTGGGGATTTAATTCTCCTTCAGTTGAGGAATGTCTAAAGCCCGTGTCTCTTCTGAAGGCTGTCTTTAGCTACCTGTTAAGAGGGTGTTGAGAAGAAGCTAAACTCTTTTCAGATAGGACAAGAGGCCACAAGTTGGAAAAAGGAAATTCCAGTTAGATAGGATGAAAAAAAATCTTCTCAACATGGTGGTAGTTGAACACTGGAGCAAATTGCCTATGCAGGTTGTGGGATCTCCATCTCCAGAGATATTCAAAACTCAACTGGCCAGGACCCTGAACAATTAGGTGTAATTAGACCTGATTCAATCAAGGGAGAGTGAAAAAGATGATCTTCAGCGGTCACTCCAACTTAAATTCCTGCATGAGTTTGTGACTTTGGAGGTGCCCCCGTGAACACAAACAGCCATTAAAGCTGTCTGGATTCGGTCATGGAACTGTAGAATGGCAGGGGTCAGAAGGGACCTCTGGAGATCGTCAAGGCTAACTCCCCTGCCAGCACAAGTTCACGCAGGGCAGGCCACACAGGAACAAACCCAGGTGGGTCTTGAAAGTCTCCAGAGAAGGAGACTCCACAACCTCTCTGGGCAGCCTGTTCCAGGCTCCGTCACCCTCACAATAAAGAAGTTTCGCCTCATGTTGAGGTGGAACTTCTGTGTTTCAGCTTGTGACCATTACATCTTGTCCTACCACAGGGCACCATGGAAAAGAGACTGGCCCCTTCCACCTGACACCCACCCCTCAGATATTTATAGATATTCATAAGATCCCCTCTCAGGCTTCTCTTCTCAAGACTAAACAGCTGCAGGTGTCTCATCCATTCTTCATAAGAGAGATGTTCCAGTCCCTTAATCATCGTCATAGCTCTCCATTGGACTCTCTCCAGCAGATCCCTGTCTCTCTCGAACTGGGGAGCCCAAAACTGGATACAGTATTCCAGGTGTGGTCTCACTAGTGCAGAGTAGAGGGGGAAGAGACCTGACAGTCCAGATGCCAGCCCTCTGAAAAGCCAAGAGAAGCAGCATCTACCCACAGAGGGGAGTGTCGTGGTGGGGGCCAAGGGCAGACTGGTCTGAGTTGGGCAGCAAGGCACCTCTAGCATCAGGAGGGAGAGGGCACTGCTTCTTGGGAAACCTATTCCCAGTCTGTCCCCTGTGCCCTGGAGGTGACAACAGACACTGTTTATAGACTTTCTCACCCAGCATCTTTCAAATGCTGTTCTAGTGCTGCAGTGGGGTCAGAAACCAAGGGCTTTTCACAGCATCTCAGGAAAGGGAAACTGCCAGGAGCACAAAACATTTCAAGCTAATTTGGTCATACACAGACACAAAGCTCATCATTTTCCTTTATCTGTCTTTTCCATTACAGGAAATTTAGCCAGAACACAGTTGCCCAGCTCTGGTATTTTGTGAAATGTGTTTATTTTGGCTTATCAGCGTATCAGATACGCTGCGGATATCCAACTCGTGTTCTTGGCAACTTCCTCACAAAAAGTTATAACTATGTCAACCTGTTCTTGTTTCAAGGGTAAGTCTGGACCTACTGCCCTCCTCCCTTCTTTTGTGAAATAAGGATCTGTTATCATGAGATGCTGGGATTATCATGACTTTTCTTCACCGGCTGCTGGAAATGAAACAGTAAATGTTGCACAGCACTCTCTGTATATGCCATAGGTCCCCTGCAGTCCACAAAAGAAATCAATTTCTGGAATGCAAATTTCAGAAAAATCCCTCTGAATCTAGGAGCCTGACATACCGGTCAGTCATTCAGGCCCCTGTGGAAGAGACACTTGAACACTTCTAAGAAATCATCTCTGTGAACAGAGATAGGGGCTAGAAACCGGGTAATGTTATTTGCTCTGTGGTCCTAAAAATCAGTAATCCCAAAGAGATCTTTGGAGCAGGTCTACAGGATCTACCTCAGCAGGTGTGAAAAGCAGAGGATGATACATGTGAGAAATAAGAGCTACGCATCAAAAAGATGTTTCCTCTGTGTATCCTTTGTGAAGTGCTACACATTTGAAACTCTTTGGGAGTTAGGAGCATAAGTGCAAGTAACAGGCACAGTGTCACCTCAGAGTGAGAGATGGGGCGAAGCGGGCTTACCCCACCCTCCTCTTACTCTGTTACCATGCTGTTGTGATCAAGCCAGTTGAAAGGACATACATATTTCACAGAAAGAAACTGGAATAATTTCAGCCTTTCCGCAGTATTTTCAGTATGGGCTTGTTGCATTCCAGTAGGAAAAGTTACAGAAGAAAGCTTTCTTTATATGAAGTAGTCTCTGTGACCTGGCCAAGCAGAAAAGTGTGGGACTAGTAAAGGGAGTGATGCACTTTGAACAGCTGCTATGTGCATGTGGGTTTCCTGTTAGCCCACCTTCTTCTGCTGCTTGATCCTGAGTCTTAACACCCAATTCCATATGTAGCTGAGGGCTGCAAAGAAGCCGTGCACCACTTGGTGTAAGGAGGTGTAAAACAAATTCCCACCATCCTTTGGAAAGGATGTTCCTCTTCTTTGCTCCCAGGTCAGAGGAATTTGGGGACAGAGAAAGTCTCTCTTTTACCATTCCATCAGTGGCTCAATCACAATTACTGGGCGTGATGGTCGTGTTTATGGCCTGACAAGGAGATCTAGAGGAATGTGAGCTATGGCAAAAAGATACCATCCCCGAGGCATCAGTACTAGCTGTGCAATCTCAGGATATGATTGTATTCATGTTTGCAAAATTCTCCCATTAAACTGTCTTCTTATACTGGCTTAATTCTCCCTCTTGTCACGTATACACTTGCTGTGCTCCTGTTTCTAATGAATTATCTTCTGTGGTCTTCCGTCAGGTTCCGTCTGGTTCCGTTTTTGACCGAGCTGAGAGCAGTAATGGACTGGGTTTGGACTGATACCACTCTCAGTCTTTCCAGCTGGATCTGTGTTGAAGATATTTATGCTCATATATTCATCCTGAAGTGCTGGCGAGAGTCAGAAAAAGTAAGGAAGCCCCATACGAGTGATCCAGGCCTCCTCTCCCTCATGCAGAAAGGAAGAGAAATAATCTTAAATCCCTAAATAATTGGGAAACCCACCATAGAGACAGTTTGTTAGAAGATATACCTGGTGGCTATGTGCAGATATATTCAGGCTATTGGGTACTTTATGTTGGTTGGCAGTCAACGCAAGTGAGATCTCAAATGGCTTCTCTTTTGTGCCTAGCTGATTTTTCCACCATTAACGTGATCTCCAGTGCTAGCTTAATTGCATGCCAGAGTTTCAAGGCTGGGGTTGGAAGTCCTGGTATTCACACAGGCTCGCTTTGTCCAGAACAATTGAGTAACCCACAGTAGCAGGGAAACTGTAGCTGAAGAGAAAGGTCAGTAGAAGGAAGAGCTCCTGCCCCCACGGCGTAGCTCCCAAGGTCTCCTGGTTCATGGCACCGCAGAAGGATCTCAGCTGGCTCCTTTATCTCAGGAGAGTCCCCGCACATCCAGAGCTGAACTGCAGGCCAGATAAACCCACCGTTTGTCTGACTGAAATTTCAGCCTCTCTAAATCATTTAAGCCTCAGTTCAAATTAAACTTGCAAATTCTGGATTCCTTATAACCGCTGTAAAGATTGCAACCATATGCCTGCTTGTTTTGCCAATTTGAGAAAGAAATTAAGCGTTCTTTTCAGAGTGACCCAACCAGTCAGAAATTGTACATCTGCAATGAAACAGCTGTATTTTCAAGTGTTACTGACGTATTTCTGCTTTTATTATAATCCTGTCTCTCAGTGGCAATTACTTTCCAAGTGTGTCGCTTAGATTAACTCGGAGCCGAAGCGCACGCAAATCTTGTATATAGAGTTCTTTTTTTTTCTGGATGACTTCCATTTCTGACATGAATGGAGTGTCATCAGAGTCTTCAGGAGCCAGACAACTAATAACCCAGCAGTTCTGTTTGGACCGTCCACCTCGTTGCCATTTGTTTAACACTACAACAGGATCACTCTGCATTATATGTAGTGTGGATCTGAGGTGGGAAGGTGTCCACATCTAAGCTAGTGCCTGTCTGCTAACACCATGTAGCGACGGAACTACCCGTGACTTTCTGAGTGTTGTTCGAGGTACTTTGAGTCCCTCTGTCTGTCTCTCACATGGAGTGGTGTGCCTAAGTACTCAGACTGATAGAGGCTCTCTGAGCTGTTCTGTAACATCGTTAAAGGTGCCTGAACTAATCCCATACAAACAAATAATATACCCCTGGTGATCCTGATATGATGTTTTAATGAAAACAGTGTTCTGCAGCGTGAGACAAATGACTTGATACACTGCTTTTGAAAAGTAACTAATTTGTTTTAAATATAGCATTGTATTACACATTTAATATTCTCCTAGGGCTTTATGGATTCATGTTGTAAAGCAAGAGCAATTTCCTGAGAGCCAGATTCCTGGCATGTGTTTGAGGTGCAGTGCAATACAATGCATCTTTATTTTGCACATGCAGTAGGCACTGCAGGAAGGACAGGATCCTAACACGCTGTGCAGGGTTCACTCCTATAACAGAATACACCAAAATAAATTGCAGTGGTGGTAAGGCATCTTTCAGGATGGTGAAGCTATTAAAGTATTCAGTTTTGAGGCTAATAACAGAGTGGGAGTTATGGGCAAGGCAGAACAGCCTTCCTAATTTACTCTGCCCTGGGGAGGCCACCTCTGGAGTATCATGTCCAGTTCTGGGCTCCCCAGGTCAAGAGAGACAAGGAACTACTGGAGAGAGTCCAGTGGAGAGTATGAAGATGCTGAGGGATCTACAGCATCTCTGTGCCAAGGAAATGCTGAGAGCTCTAGGGCTGTTCAGCTGGAGAAGACTGAGAAAGGATCTGATCAATGCTGAGCAAGAGCTAAAGGGCAGGTGTCAAGAGGATGGGGCCAGATTCATTTCAGCCATGCCCAGCAACAGGACAAGGGGCAATGGGCACAAACTGGAAGTTCCATCTGAACAGGAGGAAAAACTTTTTTGGCGTGAGGGTGTGGGAGCCTGTGCCAGGCTGCCCAGAGAGGCTGTGGAGTCCCCTTCTCTGGAGAGATTCCCAACCCGCCTGGACCCTGCGCTGCTGGGCCCCCTGCTCTGGGTGACCCTGCTGGATGGAGCAGGGAGTTGGACCAGATGAGGTCCCTTCCAACCCACACCATGATGGGATTCTGTGATGTGCTGGGTGATCTGCTTTGAAAAGAGAAAGATAAAAGCAAAGTCACTTTTGATCTAAGAAGCTAAGAATGGAATGGATTTTAGATCAGCAGGGACTTCAGGAACAGCAGCAAAACTTTAAATGTTATCTAAATGCTGTTGGTGTGGGATTCCCTGCAAACAGATTGGATCAAACCTGTGAACAACTCTTAGAAATACAGTATGTGAGGCGTGAAATGAGTGTGGAGGTAGGGCAGTATCAGAGAGTGCTACTGGTTGTGTCAGTTGACCCACCCTGACCCTAAACCCTGACACTGGCAAACAAATTCTTTTTCTGCCCTAAAATACAAGTTTGCTGCACTTCGAGCTGTAGGAGAGGAAAGCTGCCTTAAGGAGTTTTAAGATAAAACATTTTGGAAGGACAAATACAAGAAAATGGGTCACTTCTAATACCAATTTTTGGAACAAATTGTTGTATCACTGTTGCTGCCGTTATTTTTACATTCAGTTCCTGTGATGTTCTTGCTTGCGCTCATTCAGACAAAAAAAATTCAAGTTACCCTTACTGGTTTTTTCCCTTCTTTGTGGTTGTGAAGAATCAAAACCCACAGAGGTGTTTCACACCAAATTCACACTCAACATGGGTTCATTTGGCACTTCTCCCTGTTGTCACCAGACATTCAGTGTCTGTGCAGGTTTGAGAAGAATCTCAAACGAACTGGCCTGGCAGTGGGTAGCAAATTACCACAGAAGTTGGGAAGCCTTAAAATGGTTATGTATTCACCCACCAAAGCATACCAAGCGTACCTCTGTGAGGAGAGACATTACCATGTTGCTGTTTGCTTTTGCAGAGATATCCCCAACCAAGAGGCCAGAAGAAAAAGAAAGTTGTGAAGTATGGAATGGGTGGCATGATTATCGTCTTGCTGATTTGTATTGTCTGGTTCCCACTGCTCTTCATGTCTTTAATCAAATCTGTTGCAGGCATCACCAACAAGCCTCTAGATGTATCAATCACAATAACTCTAGGAGGTTATCAGGTAAAAAAGACAAAAGACTAAAAGTGAACTCCGTTTTTTGCACTTTTCCTTGTGTTACGTCTCGTTCCTTTCATTGAATTAAAGTCTCCTGCCTTATGCAGGCAAGCTCCCACAAATGATCCCCTTTGAGTTTAGAAACACATTTAGTTTATCACCGATGTAAAATATTATCTTCGTTCGCAAGTTAAAACCAGAGCCTCCTGGCAGTGGAATCAGGATAAACTATCTTACATCAGGTACACTCAGTTTAACTGCCTACGGGTTGATGTGGTAAATATAAGATAATTGGAGGTAGCTTGCTTCTCAGGTGGATAAGATCATAACCTTCTCCTGTTGAACTGAGGGCCATAATTGTCTTGGACTGTGATGCACAGGATGCTGTACTGTGTATGTGGTACATGTGACAAGTGTGTGTTCTTTTGTTTCCCAGCCTATTTTTACAATGAGTGCTCAGCAGAGTCAGCTCAAGGATTTGAACCAGACTGGTTTCAATGCGTTTCTGGGAAGCTATAGGGGTAACACTGTAAGTGAAATGTAGAATACCTCATTCCATTACTTAAAAATGTGCGCGTGTTTCCGTGGAGGTCTTTTGTGAGTGTTGGTCGTGTAGGTCTAAGCAGTTGGCAGCGCTGCCATCGTTTGGAAGATGTTCCCGTAAAGTTCAGGCAGATCATCGGTCAGGACAGGGCTGGGTTATGATGAGACAAGTTGCCATTAATCAAAACATCTTTGCATAAAATCATGGAAGCCAGAAACCCTTGTTGTCCTGACACCTGAATAAAAACCTCCCGTCTAAATGGCACAACCCCTCAGGGGACGCGCTGCTGGTGGTGTGCTGCCAAAAGCAACATGCTGTGGAGACACAACAGCATTGGCTCTTTCAAGCCCCACGCTCTTTCCTGTAGCACACGCAGCTTTCACCTCCCGGTGAGGAGATGTGCTGCTCTCAACAGAAAGTGTGCCTGGCCTAGGCAAGTTTTGATGTTAAGACATCAAAATGTAAACATTTAAACGTAGTCTCACTACTTCATGGTGCAACATGCACAAAGTTATCTCAGGTTTCTACAGGTAAAGACTAGTAATTAGTAGAAGCTGTTGCATTACTAAAGTAACTGGGGTTTGATCAGATATAACTTTACAAGAACCATTTGCTTCTAGCCCATTCAGGAATGAACATTTTTTGATAGGAGATCCTACCAACTAGCCCATGAATTATAGCAGCAGTAGTGCAATCTCAATCCTCTTTGGAAGTTACCTGTTTCAAGTTGCCATCTCCTTTGCAGACATCTTTCTGTGCAGAAAGAGGCTTAACAAGGGGCAGAGACAAATTTTAAGTTTAAATAGACTCTATTATGTTTACCTGAGGAACTTTCAGACTCACTTTGGCCAACGTGACCATCACTCTTCCAACAGCAGGGCCATTTCGGCTCCGCTTTGTTTATTTCCCTTCCCATCTAAATCCTCAGTTGCTACCTGAGGAAAACAGTCAGTGCTAAACCACTGCACTTAGAGTTAATCAAACGTTTACAGTTCTGCCTGACTGGGAAATGTGGCTCTGTGTCTTGTGAATATCACCATGCTGAAATTTTCTTGTCCTCTTCTGCACCTACAGGCTGCTTTGCAGTTTCTGGAGGGCTATGGAAAAGAAGATATAACTCTAGCAGATCTAGAGGGAAATTCAAACTCTTTATGGACCATCAGCCCTCCCAGCAGAGAGAAAATGATCCAGGGATTGCTGGATTTTTCAGCTGAGTTCACTGTGGTTCTTTCATGGAGCATTCAAAGGTAATTAAAGTGGCCGTTAGGAGGTTGATGGATCATTTGCCAAGCGTTCGCTCAGCAGAGCAGTTCCATGCTGCATTTTTGGTTTAGTTTTCCAACAAACTCAATTGTACTGCAGAGCCAAAAAAACCTGAAAGTGAGAGGGAGAAAGAAAGAAAGAAAGAAGTGACCTCTGTTACCCAGAAAAACATTTGTTGCCTGCAGTTCTCAAAAAAAATAAAAGAAGTGGAGCCACTTCCAAGTACATTATTTAAAAAGGCAGGGTGGAGTTTTCAATGAGACTTGAGGGGAAGGAGGGAAAAGAAAGAAAGTTTTAGCCAGTTTTAGGTGGAGATGTTCAAATAAACTGCCCCAAACAACAGCCTCATCAGCATTTATGGGAGCTGAATACTTAGACCTAGTTAAGGGAGAAAAACTATGAGGGAACACAAACAAAAGTGCTCGGTCCTCTTATTAAGGGCGTCTGGAATTGACACAAACTATTTTTAAATACTCTGCGCTCAGAGACTCTGATGCGAGTAGCATAATGAAGGCACAGGTCCATTTTGTCGAGACCTTTGCCTGTTTACTTGTGGTTCCTTTGGCCTCAGTGAACAATTACCTTACAACAAAGATTTTGCAAGAGACAGCCTGGAATACAAAATAGTTGCAGACGGGTTAGAGCACACCCAGTCACCGAGGTGGTTTGTTGGCCACCGTCTGCCAGCTGGGATCCCTGTGGGCTGCTGGATTAAACTGGAGTTAAGTCATCACTCCGTGGAAATGAAGTACCTTTGCAGCTCCGGTATCTACCTGTTTTGTTGGCAGGAGGACACTGGGTTGTTACAGAAATCCTCAGCAAAGGATTTCAGCACAAGAAGTGGGTCAGCTGAATCACTGTGGGAGCTCTGAGCATGCTGGGTCAGTCCTTCCACAGTCAAAAATAAGCTTGTAATGAATCTGCACCCTTAATTCAACTTTATTTGACCCCTCTTATTTTCCTGGAAGCGTACGGTATTAGCTAGTGAATTACATCACTCCATCATTTCTCGAGCCTTATATTAATTTTTAATACTGCTGCTCAGTTTGCCCATATGCTTGTAGAGCTACAAACGTTCATGAACTAGTTGAAAGGGATATTTTTCACCCTCAAATTATATCTTGTGGATTACACTGTGACCGTGAACAACTGAAAGTGGTAAAGACTTAGCACAGAGACCTTCCACTTTCACTTCTTAAAGGGAAGCTGCTGTCTTTCATCTAAGCCAGGAGACCACAAGCTGTGAGATGAGCCCTCGGGGGGACTCAGTGCTGTTTAGTTTCTTCATCGGGGACAAAAATGGTGGGATCAAGAGCACCCTCAGTGAGTTTACAGACAGCACCAAGCTGAATGGTGGAATTGGCATGCCTGAGGAACAGGGTGTCATTTACAGGGACCTGGACAAGCTTGAGAAGTGCTTCACCATGTGAATCTCATGAGGTTCAGCAAGGCCAAGTACAAGGTCTTGCCCCTTGGTCAGGGCAGTCCCTGTTATCAGTGCAGGCTGGGCAGAGAATGGATCGAGAGCAGCTCTGAGGAGAAGGACTTGGGTGTATTGGTTGACAAGGAGCTCAAAATGATCTGACAACATGCACTCACAACCCAGAAGTAGGGGTGTCCTGGGCTGCATCAAAGGAAGCATGACCAGCAAGTCGAGGGAGGAGATCCTGCCCCTCTGCTCCCAGGGCTCTGCTCTGGGGAGACCCCCCCTGCAGGGCTGGGGCCAGCTCGGGAGTGCTCAGCACAGCAGAGACAGGGACCTGGTGGAGCGGGGCCAGAGGAGCCCCAGCAATGCTGGGAGGGCTGGAACCCCTCTGCTGGGAGGCCAGGCTGGGAGAGCTGGGGGGGTTCAGCGTGGAGAAGAGAAGGTGTCCTGTTGTGACAGGAGAAGGGGTGATGGTTTTAAAGTAAAAGAGGGAGATTTAGACCGGAGAGAAGGAAGAAATGCCACATATCCTCTGTGGAGAAACACACCATCAGGTACAGGTAGCACGATGCTTGCTTTCTGTATTGTAGGTTCCACCTGACCATAAGGAAAAATTTTGGTGTGAGGGTGTGGGAGCCTGGCCCAGGCTGCCCAGAGAGGTTGTGGAGTCTCCTTCTCTGGAGAGATTCCAAACCCGCCTGGACACTGCACTGGTCAGTGCAGTTAGACTAGTTAGAGAACTAGCTCTAGTGTTCAGCAAACGAGTATTCAAAGTTATGCTCTGATTATATGTTATCAATGTGTCTTCTCTTTTGCTTACAACAGAAATCTCACCCTTGGTGCCAAAGCAGAAATAGCATCAGATAAACTTACCTTCGTCCTGCCAGAGAATACTAGAAGAGATATTGCTACCATGATGTCCGGACAGCAACTGGAAAAGGTGTAAGTTATTTTCTTTGCCTGGTTATATGCAAACCTTCCCGTTTTTAAACCTCATTTCCTAAGGAGGTCGTGCTTGTGTAACTGTATCATTTGTCTGCCGATCTGTTCCCCCTCTAACAACTTCAGAGCCTTGTTCAGAGAGGCCAACAGCATTGAAGTCACATAAGAGTAACACTAAAGGTAAAAGCTGATAAATTTCCAATGATAAATGTAGGATGAGAAGACCATGAACGCTGGAGCACCACCAAGAAGCACGGTGAAGATATTAGTCACTTTGGTTTCTTGGATAAGCACAAGTTCATTGCAGTATGTTCATAGTTAAACTCTCCTTTGAGTTACTTCAGTTCAACTTGATCTGAGGATGTTGTATGGACGATTATTTTTGTTCTAAAACTGTTACTTCTCATTGTTCTTCTTGAATAGCATTAGATTGGCAAGGAAGTGTTAAATCACTGCGGTCAGAGGGTAACATCTGCAGTCGTTTGTGACATCAGATTGTTTCCTGTAATGGAAATCGGCACTGCAGAAAGAGCACGCTCTTCATCTGGATATCAAACATTATTCTATGGATGTAGCCTTAGAGCGTTATCGGCAGTGGTGCTTCCTTTCAGATTTGAAAGGAGCCTGGTTCTTCCTCTTCCACCTCCTCACTTGGGATGACTTTACAGTAGTAGGCTCTAAATACCCCTAAGCCAGTGCGCCATCCCTGAAGGCCACCGGATCTGATTTGTGGCCACAAGAGTTGAAAAGTTAAAGTTGAGGTGAACTGAGAGAGGCCTCTGAACCTCTGAGAGGTTCCTATCTGTTAGTAGGTGGAAATGAGATTTGGCTTTTCTCTGCACAGCTGCTTTTCTGCTCCCACGTATACTTGTAGATCCAACACTGTTGAGCATCTAAGCATGGCATTTAAAAAATATTCTATGCCTCTCTTTTCTGCTGTGTGAGGATACAGGAATATTCCCCGAGGTGATGTAGAGCCAGAGAGAGTAGATTTTGCTCTTTTGTGAGAAGAGGTGGTTCATTCGTAGTTCTCTCTTTGTAGAGGCAAGCAGTAACACAGAAGATACACCTGCATTCGCCTGTATTGCAATAATATTGCTGATTTAAACATTTTTGACTTTGTCACAAAGGAGAAATGGTTGTGACAGCTAGTAGCCATTTGACTACTTCAGCAGGGAGCTTTCTGCCGCCACCTTTGCTGGGACAGCTTAGCTGCTGAGCTCTTACTGATTTTCTGAGCCTACCGGGGCAATCGGGAGGGATTTTAAACTGGCCACCTCTGTTCTTCCTCAGCCTGTTGTATGCAGTGTAGTAAAGTGTTGCAGGACTTTCCTGAGCTCCCCTTCCCTAGAAGTTTTCAGTCACTTGAGGACAGATTTGGGACAGTATCTCTGCTTTGAACAAAGTGTGTCTCTCTCTGAATGCTGGTAGTTTATTCCCACAAGGTGATTTCATTTTGAGTCCAATGGAAGAACTTTTGCAAACGGCTTTCTTTTTAAGTTTGAATTCCTCCCGCAAACTGTGAAAATATTTCCCAGTGAAACATTCTGCCAGAAATTTTCACTCTTTTCAGGTGTTATTATCAAAACATCTTGCCATTCTGAAGTAATAACTGTTCTTGGCACATATTTTTCTAGCTACGTATTTTTCTAGCTTGTTTACTACTGGTGGTATGTTGCCTTTCTTTGGGCTGCTCATATAGCCAACTACAAAAGCAGCTTTGTTAAAAAGGGGGAGGAAAATATAAAGTCTACATTCCTTGCAAACACACGTGCCCCAGGTGTGTGGGATTCATGGCGTGTGAATGGCGACGTTCTGGATGGAGCTCCCCGCTGAAGTACTGACAGAACCTAGCTCATAAATCCAGCTGACTTTCAGATGTGACATCTGAACGCTATAAAATCATAGCTCAAGCCAAGAATTACTGGGAACTGCCTATAGCCCTGTTAGGTATTGCTAAATGATTCTAGAGGTATAAAAATATGAAATATTTGCTTTCTCATTTTTTCCAGAACATTAGAGACAGTGTACCCATACTACATCAAGGCTCCTAGTGATTCTCTGGCAAAACCCATAAAGCAGCTATTGACAGGTATGTGTCCAGACCATGGAAAACAAGAGTATGGTTGAAAGCTGTGCAACGCAGCGACCACATTTGTACGTTCACTGGGATGTTCTGAGGCACCTCAGGTTCACTCTGAGAGTGACAGGGCACTGAAACAGGCTGTCCAGAGAGGTTGTGGAGTCTCTTGCTCTGGAGACTTTCAACATCCACCTCAGACTGTTCCTGGGTGGCCTGCCCTGGGTGGCCCTGCTCTGGCAGGGGGGTTGGACTCGATGACCTCCAGAAGTCCCTTCCAACCCCTACCATTCTGTGATTCTAGCTCGAGATGCACTTAGAGTGGCTCTTACTTGGTGCCTGCAAGCCTGGGGAGAGATGAGGTCATACCATATAAGGCAGGAAAGTGCATCTGGATGTCTTTTAGCTTAACAGTAAGGATTCTAAGGATGAACTCTGGCTCCTTTTCCTTCCAGTCTGCTTTTCTTTTTTTTCTGAGGATGTGATGACAAGTTTCACTTCTCTGCATCTCTCTGCTACCTCAGCACAAACTATCAGTAGTGCTGTAGGTCTGCAAATGTAGCTCCTCAGTTTAAATAATGAAACACTGAATTTTTTATTTTTTTTTTTTAACTATTTCTTCCTTACTGGTTACTAAGAATCCAATTTAGAAAGACTGGTGGAGAAAAGAAGACTGAGAGGGGATCTGATCAATGCTGAGCAAGAGCTAAAGGTTCAAAAGGATGGGGACAGACACTTTTCTGTCGTGCCCAGCAACAGGACAAGGGACAATGGGCACAAACTGGAACCCAGGAGGTTCCACCTGACCAGAAGGAGAAACTTCTTTGGTGTGAGGGTGTGGGAGCCTGGCCCAGGCTGCCCAGAGAAGTTGTGGAGTCTCCTTCTCTGGAGAGATTCCCAACCCGCCTGGACACTGCGCTGCTGGGCCCCCTGCTCTGGCTGCCCCTGCTGGATGGAGCAGGGGGGTGGCACCAGATCATCTCCAGAGGTCCTTCCAACCCCCACCATGCTGGGATTCTGCAAAGTCATTGAATTTCACAGTGCTTTTACCCAATCAGAACACACAGAGGTACTCACAGACAAACAGAACACATGCACACATCTGCACATACACACATATGAAAAACCTGCTGGGTTCAACAACTAGGTACAAGTCTTTACCTAAGAACACTTTACTCAACAGAGATTAAGTCGTTTGTAGTACGTTACTGTTCAAGGTTCAGTAAGCATGACTCAATTAATTGGGAAAAATAATTCTTGGGACAGAACCAAGCTCTAAGAGCAGCAATAAGCTACAAGTGTTTTAGTGTAATTAGTCACACCCTGTCCTAGAGAACTCTTAGAGATTTCTCCAGTGCTTTAATGTATACACTGCTAATGTACATTCCCCAGAAAGCAGGAGGGGCAGAGGTCACCTCCTGTCTAATCAGTATATGTAATAGGATAGTTTGCTTTTCTTGATGTAAGAGAATAGCATCTTCTACACCAACACATAAATCACAGACTGGTTTGGGTGGGAAGGGACCTTTAAAGGCCATCTGGTTCAACCCCCCTGCAGGGAGCAGGGCCATCTGCAACTAGAGCAGGGTGCTCAGAGCCCTGGCCAACCTCCCCTGCAATG
>JAAGNO010019610.1:0-12306 GCA_033439905.1 Ceryle rudis | reverse complement strand
GAGCAGGGTGCTCAGAGCCCTGGCCATCCTCCCCTGCAATGGTGCCAGGGATGGGGCA
The DNA here is from genome assembly GCA_033439905.1 of Ceryle rudis. NCBI lineage: Eukaryota > Metazoa > Chordata > Aves > Coraciiformes > Cerylidae > Ceryle > Ceryle rudis. The sequence goes on along the minus strand of JAAGNO010019610.1, from coordinate 12,248 downwards.
GCCACCACCTCTCTGGGCAGCCTGGGCCAGGCTCTCACCACCATCAGTGTAACCATCTAGTCATCGTCTGAAAGATGCACAGTGATAGTTTCACTTTGACTTCCAGAAGCTGGCCACTCTCCATCAGGTTAAATGTGTTTCTCATGCCTAAAGTGCAGACAGGCTGACTGTCATTGATACTTTGGCCTGAAAATATCGAAGAAAATGTAGGTGATAAGCAGCGTTTTATTTACTGAATGCATGTTCAGATGAGATTTGCAGAAGGAGTATTACAGAAGTCCAGGTATTATGCTTTTTGTACAGAAATAATGTAAAATGGGATTTAGGAGAATTATAACCAACCTTTACTTCTCCATTGCTCAGTCGTTTTATCATGAAGATAGTTGAAGTATCTGACTCAAAACCGTTGGACTTTTGCATTCTTGTTATATATATATTAACATTTCTCTCTTTGTCAATAGACTGCAGATGGGAAAACATTACAGTTTCCCTGGTCAAAAATGTGTCCGATGAGGGAGTTCGTGAGTGGTGGGTTTTGAATCAGCTTGGAAAAAGATACAAACAATCTGAAGAGAGTCTTGAACTCTTCATATTCAGTGACAAAGTCAGTCCACCAAGCCTCGGATTCTTGGCTGGTTATGGGTAAGAATGAATCTTTACGTAAAATTAAAATAACATTAGGTAAGATAGAAGTAGAGGTGATTTTATGTGCTAGTCTGGGGGGTTGATTTCTTGATTGTAGCATTTGAATATTACAACATGTTGAAAGTGGGGTTTGTGAGATTTTCAAGTTCATGTCTATCATTGTTATCCATCGAAGGTCTCCTCTTTGTAAGGAATGACTCTTAATCCCTGCTCTCCAGTGGGGAAAAAAAGGCAGAATCACCCTTTGCACCAGTTTGCTACTGAAGTAAAATTACTCAGAAGATGTTAGCTTAGCTACCGGTCAAGTTCTGCCCAAGCTTTGCCCAGTTTTGGTATCTTTCCAATGTCGTCACCAGGCCCACGGGTGTGAAACAGTTAGGAAATCCATCTCCACAGAGAGGCGAAGGCAGGAGACCGTCTCTTCCCAGGAGATGTGGCCTTCTGGCGTGGTTCTGGAGAACTCCTGCAGGGGGATTATCAGGGGAGGACAGGTCAATGTTAGTCTGTCACCAGTTGCATGTACATTACTAGAAAATATTCGATAGGAAACCAGACGGATCATTTGCCTGCAGCAGCCAGCGCTTGTTGGATTTCCCATTGTGACCTCCAAGCTGTGGTGGACAGAACATTAGAACATCAGTGGCTGGGGTTAGGCCATTGAAATCAGCAGCTCAGCTCTTCATGTTCCCAGATAGAAACATAGAAATGTGTGGGTTGGGAGAGACCTCTAGAGGTCATCTAGTCCAACCCCCCTGCTGAGAGCAGGGACATCCTGCATAGTGTCCATAGTGTTTGAAGACACCTTATTTTCTTTCATCCCGCAACACAGCAGAAACAAGATCCTCATTAGAAATTAGTGTTGACTCAACCGACAGTTTACGTGTAGCCATGTAGATGAGCTCCTCACACTTGGCTGACCCTTCTTCAAGGCATGATTTGAACTCTTTCCTTCTTTTCTTTTCAGCATCATGGGACTCTACGCTTCGGTTGTCCTGGTGATAGGGAAGTTCGTCCGTGAATTTTTCAGTGGGATCTCTCACTCCATCATGTTTGAGGAGCTCCCCAATGTAGACCGAATCTTGAAGCTGTGTACTGACATTTTCTTAGTGCGAGAGACTGGAGAACTGGAACTAGAAGAAGACCTGTACGCCAAACTCATTTTCCTGTATCGCTCACCAGAGACTATGATCAAGTGGACTAGGGAAAAAACTAATTGATCTCTTTGGTGTCACACTGAGAATTGAGTTAATTTCATCTGAATTTTAAAGGATAAAAAAAGAAAAAGCACAATATTCTCTTAAGAGCTAAGCCTTTTCTAGTTAGGTAGCAATGGTTTTTCACTGAAGGGGTCCTGTAAGCTACGGCCTTGGGAATCCGTGCTGCCTTTCGAATTAAGGATCAACAGTGAAGAAGGTTGGATGAGTTGTTGTTTTTAATGTGCCACTCCTCTGCAATCTGGGGACTGCTTTGTCATTTAATCAAGAAGACGTTTGCATTTTTGTCTGGCTGAGTCAATTTTCCAGACGATCGTTGCAACGGAAAGAGTTAAAAGAAAGGAGTGAACCCACAGATGACTCCAGTGTGTCTTCAGAACCCTTCCTGGAGCCGCACGGAGCGGATTGTGCAATACGCTGTTGTACATCACTGACTCTCATGCTACAGCAATGGGACGCTGACTCGCCTTCAGGACACCTAAGACCCAGGGCCGCAGTGGGAGCTGAAGACATTCTAGCCATACCCATTTGTAGAACAGCAGAGGTCCTGATGTACAAAGGACACTGTGGACAAGCCTCTGTTAGCAAAAAGAAATCAAGTAACAATCTCTTGAAATGCCTTATTTTATTTGTACAGTCACAGAAGACATTTCCACCAAATATCAAGGACTTTTCTCAGGAAATAAAAAAAAAATAAAAAAAAAAAAAGGGGGGAGGAACTGAAGCTTGACACTTGGTCAAGGTGAGCTAATGGCTGGAATAGTTCTGGTGAAGTCTTGGGGTGTTCTGCTGGGCCCTTCTCTCCAAAGTTACTGCTTTCCATTAAATGCGAAAAGAAAGTGAATTCCATGACCTAAAGAGCTACTTCATTTCTTAGAACCCTTTAAAGACTGAATAGCGTGTGCTTCTCTCTGCTCCCCGTGACGTGCTTTTTCCCATTTCGGTGATTTAAGGCACCCGTTGTTTTGCTGTTAGCTGATAATCTTCTTCCAGTGTTTCAGGTCTACGGAAATGTTTACATATTCCAAGTCCCATTTTTACAACCGAGACGGGTTTGGGTTTTTCTGAAGTTCCCAAATATAGACGTACATACGAGCTTGAAAAATGGCCTTTTCCTTCAATTCCTATTATTGGTGACACGAAAGGCTCATTAGAGAACATTGTAGCATGAAAATTTACAATTGCAACGTAGGTTTCATTCCATGTTAAAAAAATTATTGAGCAAAAGAAATCCCTGAGCAGGTAGGGTATGTTAAAAGGGGGGTATACTGTGTAGTTTTGGTTCCATAATGACTTCAAATAAAGCACATGTTGCAAAGTCCTTTCAGAAGTATTTCTTCCTCTGCCTTTTTACGTCAAATGGGAAAAGTTTCACACTCTTAGAACGTTGTGACAAAAAAAAAATTCTCTTTCTTGTAGTTAGCTGCTATTTATTAGAGGTGTGATTAGTTAATCAACAGAAAGAAACTAATAAAACATAATTTGCTGACACAATTTACCACAGAAACTTTGTCAAAGAGCACAACTAAATGAAGTCACAACACACTCTGCTGAGGGCTTCTGTGGCAGATGCTGCTGCATCCATTCCATACTGTGAAAAGTAACATTCTGAGCACCACAAAGTGCACAAAATGAAAATGGCTTCAATATTATAACAATAAAACCATGTGGTGACTGGAACTCTCTGGCAGACACCCTGATTGCCTCCCAGCTGTACCAGAACGGTGGCCGCTCGCAGAGCCCAGGCAGCATTCTGTGGTGGAGAGGTTTACTCCACCTCTTCCACAGCACCCAGGAATGAAACTCAAAGGATCCCGTGCAGCCCTGGCACAGGATCCAGGAGGGATGTAAAATGTCCTTGTGGTGAGATGGGTGCTCACCTGGGTGTTCGGTGATTTGAGGGAGAGCAACACTGTCAGGAGAAGTGTGAAGGGTGTTGTGAGTTTCTAAAGGTACCAGGCAGCAGAACTATGCTGACCACAGCTGGTCCTGACTCCCTTCCTGGTTCCTCCCCTTTATCAGGCACTTCCTTTCTGGTGAGAAAAATCCATCTGCAGAATGAGCTGTGCAGTTACTTGGGCCTTGCCGAGCAGCTTTTGCTGCTCTTTCCTTTGTGGATTGATCCAACTTGGAAACAAAAAGGATTCTTCTGTTGTATTTTAATGTATTTATTTTGCAAGCAACCTATGGTCCAATTGGAGACAGGGTCTGGACAGCCACCTCCAACTGGTGCAAAGAGCCCTGTTGATGACTGTCCCTTGGGCCCAACCAACCAGATAAAAGTCCAGCTGGCAGCCAGTTTCTAGTGGTGATCTTTAGGGAACCATTACTGGGGCCAGTACTGTCTGATGCCTTCATGTGAAACAAGCTGGAGGACAGGAGGCAGTACACTTTCAGCAAGTTTGTGGAGCTCAGCAGCTCTGGGTCCAGGGAGATTTGTGGTAGTGTAGGGGGCCAGGTGCCCTCCTGGGGCATGGCCTGGGCAGTTGTTACAGGGCCACCTTTGAAGGTGGACCTCAAGATGCTGGAGAAATGAGCTGCCATGAAGTTCAACTTAGACAAATGCAACATCCTGCATGTGAGGTAGACTAACCCTGGGCAGCAACTCGGACAAGGCAGGTGGGCAGGGAAGAGCTTTACAACAAAAGGAGGCAGAGCTGGAGCTGGCAGTCAGATGTGTATCACCAGTGGGCCCTTGAGGCAAAGAAAACCAACCACTCACTGGGCTGTGTTTCAAAAGCCAAGGGAATTTATTAGTCCCCTCTATTCAGCTCCTGTGAGACCACATCTGGAGAACTTCAGGCACGTTTGGGGTCTCCAGTGCAAGAAAGACACCAACATACTGGAAGGAGTCTGGCAGAGGGCTTCAGGACAGGACATGACAGGAGGGGCTGAGGGAGGTGGGCTTGTGCAGCCTTCAAAAGGAGAAGTCCAAGGGGAGAGCTTCTTGGTGTCTGCACCTACCTGATGAAGAAGCTGCACATTCAAAGCTACATCCATCGGGGGAGGTTCCGACTGGACAGTAGGAAGAATTTCTTTACTCAGAGGGTGGTCAAGCACTGGAAGAGGCTTCCTGGAGAGGTGGTTGAGGGCCTAAGCCTGTCAGTGTTTGAGAGGCATTTAGCCAGTGCCCTGAATAACATGCTTGTACTTTTGGTCAGCCCTGAACTGGTCAGGCTGTTGGACTAGATGATCATTGTAGGGACCTTCAGCTGCAATAGTCATATTCCTTAGTGTCAGCAATAACAGATCTCATGTGTTTGGTATTGTCACAAAAGGCATTTTTCCAACCTAGCCCACCACTTTGGTGAAAAGCAAGTGCAGAATTGTTTCCTTGTGGGGCAGAACCCTGGTTATTGTCCAGAAAGCCCACCCCTGCACCACAGAGAGCCGGAGCGCTGAACCGGCACTTCTCTGACTATTCCCACTGACAAAGGGGGACAAACTTCAACGTAGGATCCCTTTTCTCAGGGACTTAGCAAACGTTGCTCTGCAGGTGCTGGCAGAGGACATGCTGATTCTGCTGTGCTTCTGCAGGAATGGTGGCATGGCAAGTTTCAAGGTTCAAGCTGGAGAAACAGGTATGGAGGAAGGAGGCCAAGTCCGATGAGATCTCACGCTGACAGCCTTCCTTTTGAGTTCTTCCCCAATTTGGTGAGTACTCGGAACAAAAAGTGTTTGGAGCATTTCCTCAATACTTGGCCATCACCTTTGTGCAGGAGCCAGGAGACTGTGAAGGGATTTTATCTAATTGCTGTGGTGCTCTCTCCAAAATGCTGGAGCTCCCTGGGGAGCTGCTGCTGCCTGGAGAGCAGCCAGTGGCTCCTTTCAGTAACAGTCACTGAGGTGCTGATGGGGACAACAGCGACCACCCAACTCTGCTGCTCCTGAGCAGAGCAGCCTGTGTCTCACTGACAGCCGGACCCTGCCCCTGTGCCAGGGGCGAGTCAGAGGTGAGGCTGGGGCAGGAGCAGCTCCCAACCATGGCATTGCCCAGGTCCACATGCCTCTGCACCCTGACACGGCAGCATTAGAGTTGTGCTGCCGGTGCCTTCAGAGACAAACAGGGGGCTCAACTAATTCTCTCACTTTTCTCTGACTTCCACTGAAAAACAGAAGAAAAGCATCACGTGACAAAGGGCTTTTGTGAAGGACTTTGGGATTGAGGATCATGGTAGGAGCAATGACCAGGCTGGCTTCTCCAGGCAAAAGCTAAGCCTGTGCTCCCCAGATATGGTTTAAATTGATGTGCACCTGAACTGCAGCAGCTACCACCCTGTCAGCCTCACCTCTGTGCCTGGGAAGATCATGGAACAGATCCTCCTGGAGGATATGCTAAGGCACATGGAGGACAGGGAGGTAATCCTAGGTAGTCAGCATGGATTTACTAGGGGCAAGTCCTGCCTGACCAACCTCGTGGCCTTCTACAATGAAGTGACTGCATCAGTCGACAAGGGTAGACCTATGGATGTCATCTATCTGGACTTCTGCAAGGCTTTTGACACAGTCCCCCACAGCATCCTTATCTCTAAGTGGGAGAATTACAGGTCTGATAGGTGGACTGTTCAGTGAATAAAGAACTGGCTACATGGTCGCATCCAGAGAGCATTACCAGTACAGGCTGGGAGAGGATACACTGGAGAGCAGTCCTGTGGAAAGGGACTTGGGGGTCCTGGTGGATGAATAACTGGATATGAGCCACCAATGTGCAATTGGTGCCCAGAAGGCAAATCACATCCTGGGCTGCATCAAAACTGTGGCCAGCAGATCAAGAGAGGGGATTCTGATGCTCTGCTCTGCTCTGGGCAGACCTCACCTGGAATGCTGCATCCAGCTCTGGAACCCCCAGCACAAGAAGGCTGTAGACATACTGGAGCATGTCCAGAGGAGGGCCACCAAAATGATCAGGGGAATGGAGCATCTCTCGTATGAAGACAGGCTGAGGGAGTTGGGGCTGTTCAGCCTGGAGAAGAGAAGGCTCTGGGGGAGTCTTATAGTGACCTTCCAGTACCTGAAGGGGGCTACATGAAGGCAGGGGAAGGTCTGTTCAAAAGGGTTTGTAATGACAGGAGATGGAGCAATGGTTTTAAGTTGGGAAAGGAGAGATTTAGACTGGATATTACAAAAAAAGTTGTTTAATCTGAGGGTGATAGACCACTGGGATGGGCTGCCCAGAGAGGTGGGGGAGGCCCCATCCCTGGAGTCATTCAAGGTCAGGCTTGATGGGGCTCCGAGCAAACTCCACTAGGTAGAGATGTCCCTACTTGTGTAGGGAGGTTGGACCAGATGACTTCTAGAGGTCCCTTCCAGCCTAAAACATTCTATGATTTCTCTGGTCACTCCATTATCTGTACGTATTCCAGAAGATAAACCAAAGCCCCTCACCTCTTCCCTGTTGTCCTTTACTACAAGAGAATCACCACCAGTGTTTGTTTATTCTTCCACAGCACAAGGAAACCCCCTACGTTCCTTTCCCACCCTAGGAATGCATTCACTCCCTTCTTGTGCCCATGAAGGATCCTGCCAAGTCCACCACTATACCTCTATGTCCCTCAGCGCCACAGCTACACATCTTCTCAGTCCCTTCAGGGATGGGGACTCCCTGGGCAGCCCATTTCAGGGCTCAACAACCCTTGTCCCAGGCAGCCAGCCCATGGAGACCCCTCTGTAGAGCCTTCCTTCCCTCCAACAGATCAACACTCCTGCCCACCCCCTCCAAAGCTGCCCCACAGCCAGTTGCATTCCCTACAGCCCCAAGGAAAAGCTGACACGGACTCCAAAAGGCAGTTTATTGCCATGGGAAAAAGCCAGTTCCACCACACCTGCCCATATCCATGCTGCAGGCAGGCCCAGGGCTGCTGCTGTCATGGCAGCCATTGCGGCCAAGCCCACAAAATGGAATGTAGGGCACAGACCGTTGGTCACTGCGACCAGGAGAGGTGAGGAGAGCGCAGGAAAGGGACGGAGCTGGTGCAGAGCTGCCCTGGTAGGAGGGGAGCCCACACCTCCAGGCTCTGGGACTTTGCTCTCACCAGGCTCCATCAAGACGATGGTCTTCCAATAGCTCTCTGCCTCTCCTCTCTCTAAACTCTCTTAATCAGACTCTGCGGGGAAGCAGGAGGGGAGTGAGCTGGCAGCAAAGCATCCCTCCTGCAGCCTGGCCAGGGGTGGTTGGGGTGCTCAGCATGGGGCCAAGGGCAGTGGCAGGGGGAGGCAGGAGCTCTCCAAGCATGCCACGGCAGGGTCCGAGCTCTCCTCCGACAGGGGTCCACAGCCAGGCAAGGGACACCTGCAGAGACCCCCGTGCCTGCCACGTCCCCTCCTTCTGCAAGGCCTCCAGCCCTGTCCATCGGCAGCCAGGCAGGGACAGACCAGCCCAAGGGGGCACTCCCCGAGGGACGCTGCCCTGCCCCACAGAGCTGCTCACCCCCACTGCCATCTGCTCTGTCCCCTCCAGTTTGCATGTTCTGCCTCCGGGCAGGGGCTGACTCGGAGACCTGTGGACACAGGATCAAGCAGCTGGGATTCTGTGCCCATAAGTATTGTCTGGTGAGCTCCGGGGGGATCCCTCCCGCCTTGCGACAGTCAGCCCCAGCTCCACTCTCCCAACCAGCTCCTTCTCTCCTCTCTCCTGTGGCATTTTGCCAGCCAGCCGAGGGAGGGGGACATCTCAAGTACCTCGGGGTAGATATTGGCCGTGCTCTGGAGGGAGCAGCACAGAAGGTGAGGACTGCACCAAAACAGGGAGATTTGTGCCAGGAGAGGTTTGCGGGAGCTTAGCCCAGACCCCAAGAAAGAAATCCCAGCCCTTCCAACCAGCTCTGGGGCAAAAGTCGCGCTCCTAACAGCTCCACAGAGGCTCCAGCACAGGAGCCTTGTCCACCAGGCAGATCTGCGGGGCTGACCCAGCAGTGGCCACATCCCGCACCCTGCCCCGAGGCATGGGGCTGGCTGCGGAGGCTGCTGATGGGGCTGCTGTGACCTTTCCAGGACTGCTGCGTGTGTGGCAAGAGCAGGGCTGCCACCACCTGCTGGGAGATGGGCTGCGAACGCAGCTTCCATCTCCCCTGTGCCACCAAGGGCGAGTGCGTCACACAGTACTATCCACCGTACAGATGCCTCCTCTCCCCTCCTGGCCACGACCACTGGGGAAGGGCCCAGCACTTCCCACCTCACCCATCCCTTCCCTCTCCCCCAGAGCCTTCTGCTCGCAGCACCGCCCTGTGCAGGTTGTGGAGGTGGCCCCAGAGAAGGGCATCACCTGCCTCATCTGCCTCGAGGAGATCGAGGCCAGCAAGTCCTTCCGCAGCCTGGTGTGCCCAGCCTGCAGACACGCCTGGTTCCACAGGAGCTGCATCCAGGTGGGACCCCTACCCCCACCCCACCCGGGGGCACGGCAGGTGCTCAGCAGCACCAGAGCCTCCCTCATGCTCCTGGTGTTTCTCCCGCAGGGACAGGCTCTGCGCAATGTCTTCTCCCCGTTCCAGTGTCCGCTGTGTCACGACAAGGACACGTTCCAGGGCGAAATGTGGAGAATAGGGATCCGCATCTCCTCCAGGTTGGTGTCCTGGTCCCAGGATGGAAGGGTGCAAGTGCTGAGCTGTGCCAGGGGCTGCCCCTATGCTCCTGGCCCTGAGCTGCCCCATCAGTCTGGGCTTCAGCTTGACAGAGGAGAGGGAAGCAAGGCAGGGGGGGCGAGAAGAGCAGGGACATGTCTGCCTTGTGCCAGGGCAGCAGGGGCTCATCACCATTCCTTTCTCCATCAGACTGCCAGCACTGGATCCCAAAGCCCACGCAGAACTCAGTACAAGGCACGGCCACTACAATGCCAGTGAGTGCCTCTGCCCCTTCCACCCTTCAGTGCCAGCTCAGAGCTCACCAGCCCCAGCAGCCCCAACCAGGCAGCATCCTCCTGTGGCTCTCCAGCTCTTGAGGGCAGCAGCCACTCCACCTCCCCTGCACTCACCGATGTGCAAGACCACAAGTCAGCGCAAGGATGGCTGCTCTGACATCACACCCAGCACAAGGACACCAGGTGTCCCAGACATCTCGCTTGTGTGACCAGGGGCAAAATATTCAGCTCCTGGGGTTTGTGTAATCAGAGCACTCACAAGAAATTTCCTTGCCTTGCTGCACTGGCCAATCCCTGGGCGATGCTGTGAGAGTCCATCTGCTGCTCTCTGCCTGCCATTGAGAGAGATTTCAACAGCAATTCTGCCCTGGGTGCACATGGGCTACTTGAAGTCACTTTTTGTTTGCACTGTTTTCTTAAGAAGGAGGAAAAGAGAAGAAATCCATTGCCATATAAAAAGCTTGGTGAACACAACATCAAAGCAATCTGTGAGCATGCAGCAGGAAAGGTGTATTGTACACTTAATGGCCAAAGGAGCAGAAGCTTCGAGTGCAGCACAACCCTGCCCCACTGTTCTGGTGGACTTCTACAGTTTTTGTAGGCCACATGAAGAATTACAGTGGACACCTCTGACTAATGAAAAGTAACTGGAGGAGGAGTATTCAGAATCATTCGGTGAGCCTCTTGTCACAGAAGGGACTCCTTCAATCCCATGTTTCATGCTGATGAAGTTTGTGCTATAAAAAATCATTCACAACATAGCTTCAAGATTTGCCTCAGGGATGTGCTGTGCAAGTAGAAAGCCACACAAGTGGTCACCAAACACCTCTCCTTGCTGTACCTGGACTGACAGACACCTCCCAAGGCCAGTTGCACTGACTGCTCTTTAGAGCTGCTGTTAAAACAGAAATCTAACAAAAGTCTTCTCTTGCTATGGAGAAGACTAGCCGGACAATGACTGATGACCACAGCACCTGCAGGCTTTCATCTCTCAAGAATAACTGGGAGATATTCACCGTCTTTCTGTCTTCTCAATACGCAGAAATGACCTATATGCTTGAGACCTGCAACGTGCATGCAATGCAATCCCAACCCTGCCCCTGCCCAGGCTCCAGAGTCACCAGATCATGAGCCTAGGCCCAGGGGTTGATTGTATAAAGGGATACATCACAAAAAGCTCAGATCTGTTATGACCATCTCCTCCTGCCTCCCCTTGCTGGGAACTTCACACATACTCCTTTCATTTCCTCCTTCTGCTCCTTTCTCGTTGCCTTCAGCACTGGGGTCCCACAACTGAATGCGTGAGGATCTCTTGCTAGCATAAAGCTCTCTGTGCTCTGCTTGCAGCCCAAATCTCCTCCCAAGGCTTTGATGTGATGGTGTCACTTTTCAGAGGGAATCTGGTCTTCCTGTGGTGAATTCGACACCTTCCCAAGAACAGAGGAAACCCAGCTGTGGTGTGGTGCACGCTGTTACCTCACTGGATGACAGCTAACTGGATGCCTGCTATGCAACTGTAGCATCTGGTCTTGCATGTTCAGGTGGCAACATGAACATGCAACGTGGAGATATGTGATTTCAAGGTCCGGTTGGATGGGGGTCTGAGCAACCTGACCTAGTCAAAGATGTCCCTGCTCCCCACAGTTAGTAGGTGACCATTACAGGTGCCTTCAAACCCAAAACAGTCTATGAGTCTATGGTCACTGCACATCTGTCTGTGTGTATTTCAATCACCCAGGGCTGACCTATTAGCTCTTATTAATTTATCAAGCCGCTGCCTCCTGCAGCCCGTGCTGGAGCTGAAGAGGTTGCTGCCAGCAGACACAGCCAGCTCATGATGATGTGACCATCAGACTCTCATAACAAACCTTTGGGGAAAGCACATTTCTAATGTTGTGGCAGCAAGAGTGAGGTAATGCAGTAAAATATTAATGAACCCTTTCAGCTGACATCTCTAAATACATTGTAGAGGTCGAGCATAAACTACATATTCATCCAGCTATACAATGCTCCCTGTTTGAACCAATGCTGGGGAGAGGTGGGCAGGAGAGAGAGGGGAGGATCAGTGAAAGAAGAGAGACAGCGCTAAAGCTTGTTGCATTTCAAAAGGAAGCACATGGGACGTGAGGACAAAACTTGGATGGTATCTTCCTGCTTTTCAATGGCAAAGGGTTTTACACTTCTAAAGATACCTTCGGGGTATCTTTTAGGGCCACAAAAATGATCCAAGGGCTGGAACCCCTCTGCTGGGAGGCCAGGCTGAGAGAGTTGGGGGTGTTCAGCCTGGAGAAGAGAAGGCTCCAGGGAGATCTTAGTGCAACCTTTCCCTATTTAAAGAGGGCCTGTCAGAAAGATGGGGAGAATTTTTTCAGCAGGGCCTGTTGTGACAGGACAAAGGGCGATGGCTTTAAATAAAAGAGGGAGATTTAGACTGGAGAGAAAGAAGACATTTTTGACACAGAGGGTGGTGAGAGCCTGTCCCAGGCTGCCCAGAGAGGTGGTGGCTGCCCCATCCCTGGCACCATTGCAGGGGAGGT